>PVIY010042479.1:0-20928 GCA_004026745.1 Myrmecophaga tridactyla
GAACAATATTGTTGGAGGAAAAGAGAGAAGGGCTATGACTGCTCCCTTTCCTTTGATACATTTTTTCTCCCATCTCCTGAAGGAAGTTATAAGACATACTTACTCTCAAGAAGTGAAAAAAACAAAACAAAACTGATCCCTCCCCCTGCCAACTCTTGTAAAAATAATCTATTACTTTAAAGGAATAGGAAAACCTGCAGTTTTCAAACAGTTTAACAAAAGAGTAAGGAGATCTAGATCAACAGCATTTTTCTAAGTTCTAGCTATGTGAACCTTCAAATTTATATTAAACTGTTTCACTGCTTCAGCACTCTAGAAACTTCCTTTGTCCTTATCCCTTTAGGGATCACAAATTCCCGAACTGCAAATGTTCATACCGCACCCCCCCCAAAATGTGTTGGCTTTTTTTTTCTCTTATTTTTTAAATTACAGAAGTAATATATATTTTTATAGTGAACAATTTAAAACAATCCAGAGGTATATGAAATAGAAAGTAGAAATCTTTCCTGGGGCTCTCCATATGAACTAGCTCATTCAGCATATGATGAATTCCTTTTGGCTTTTTATCAAAGACGATAGTGTTATTTTATTAAACAAATTCTAATATAACATAGTATGTAGAAATTAAATGGGGAAAATATATGTTTTAAATTTGTCTTGGCCTATTTATCTGTCACTTGTACAAATATTTTTTGAATACCAGTTATGTGCTAGATGCTGGAGATAAGAAAGCATGCATATAAATAATCTAAAAGTAAATTCTCTGTCCTCAAATGAGCTTACAATAAAGATAGTGAGACAGACTTCCATAAACAACAAAAAGCAAACAAATGTCTTCATCCAAGCACATCTGTCACCAACAGGCCTTAGAAAAACGAATTTTGCTTTGCTAATAAGATTATGCCTGATACATAGTACATTTAAGAGAGTTTACCTTGTTTATTAAATTTGGAACAATATTAAGAGCCTTAAAGTAATTTTAAAAATGAGTGAGAACTGATTCTGTTGACCTCTATAAGACACTTTCACTATTTTTCTGAAACTGCAGTTTCTAATATTTGTTTGTAAGATGATGAAAAAATTTTATCCATTGTTCATTCCCTGAAGGGATGACGCCAAATCTAGCATCTTAACCTCATCAAACATATTGAGAACACATTTTATACTGTTTCTGATGGAAGAATTTCTATGGAATAAGTTTGATGTCCAAAGTAAAGGCATCTCCTAGAACCCCCTTCTATAATAAAAGATACACAAAAATGTACCTCAGGCAACAAGTACTCAATAAACATGAAATTTTTATTAAATCATTTATGATTAAATCAGCTTTGAAGTATTGTACCAGGAAATTCTTAAAGACAAAGACAAACTCATAGAGTTTATTTCCACTTATTTATAGAGCCTTTCACTACACATAAAAATTATTTCATGATTATAGTTTTTTGCATATGCAGAGTTTTACATAGGCTTTATACTTGATGTTTCATAACTATTTTTCCATGTTCATCTATCACACTTATTTTCATGGTAGCCTAACAGGCCACAGTATTGATATTTCATTTTTCAACTATTCTCTAATTGCTGCAAATTCAGAGTCTTTCTAGTTTTGGATATTATATATAATGCTGCTCTAAGCATATGTCTTTATTTGGCAATAAATACTTCCTAATAATGTGATTTTCTCCTCTTGAATTATTTGCTTAAGATATATTCCTAGGAATAAGATTATAGTCTGGCATTTGGTATGCATTGCAAGTTTGTTCTCCAAAAGGAATGCTAGCAGTTTACAAAGCTTAGAAGAATAAATAGGTTGACCTTTTTTTTTTCTGAAGCCGTGAAATTCCATTAGTGCTAGGCAACAAAGCTCAGATTAATTTCTTATTGTACTGGGAATTGTTGGAGTTATTTGGAAATCTCTCGTTAAAAACACAAGACACGTGACATCAATTAATAGATCACGCCCTCAACTCCAGGACAATGTTTGTAAGGCAGCATTGCAGGCCACCTAAGTACCTCTTCGAAACCAGCCCTGTTATCTTTCTACCTCCTTCCCTCCCTCCTATCTTTTCTTTTTTTCTAAAGTAGATTCTGAGTTTCCAAAACTGAAACAGGGCAAGCACTAGTGAAAACAGAATAATGGGCACCAAAGTCAGACTTCCCCAAAGAGCTCTCTGAGAACAGCCAATAAATTTAAGATTTCCTCTTGGCAAGAGGGAAGGACGGTGCTGTCTTCCAACCCTGGAAACTTTATCTAACGGAAGAGTGAATCCCATCATCTCACTCTCCCTCAGTTCACACATATAAAGCCATTGTTGTCGATCATAAAGAGAATCAAGCTCATACAAAGGAAAGACAAACCCAGAATATACTGTGAGCAAGAACAACAACAACAACAAAAGGTACTTAATAATGTATAAACAATATTAGCTGCAGATTGCCCAGGACATTGCATCGCTACCAAAACGCAAGAGTGCTTCCGTTGCAAATGTGGTTCTCTAAAGAGAGATCCAAAGTGAATCTACTGGGCCCCTCTGTCTGAACTTTGACAATTATGTGAAATAGAGGACAAAGAAGAGGTTATCTATAATAATAATATATCAACAGGGGTGTGTTCTCTACCTTTCAATGTATCTTGAGCCCATCAAATGACACCATTGTCTCCTTAGATGGAGCTGGCCCGGCAACCCCCGGGAATCTTTGTTGCCTTCCTTGAAAAACATTTAAAACAAACAAGCTCCTTTCTCTTCCCATAGACAGTACAAGCAATATTAATGGTTATCTACCTGTGATAAGCACAACAGTCTCATTTTACTTGACTTTGAAAGGGTCATCTGTACTGTGAAGCCCAATTAACTTGTCTTACTCTCACACAAAAAAAGGAAGGTTACTGAAAGGCCACATCTTGCCTTATATCTTGACTGCTCTGGTACAATGGCCTGATCAAAGGCCATCAAAGTAGTGAGCCAATAAAGGCAGACCCTGTTTTTTTGGACACTGGCATAGCACTGCACATGGGAGCCTCGGGGCTCTTAATGAAAGGCTAGGACACCAGCATAGGATTTTATATGTATGGAACCTCCCAGAGGTTGAGTGAGGCCCCACCCCACTTCCTAATTTTATAACAGGGTTGTAAAAAATTATGGCATAGTTTAAATGTTTATGGTTCAAAATTAATGCTTTTAATACAAAGTTAATGGAATAGAATTGGGATTTTCATAAGATTTTTATAGGATTTATTTTGAAAATTTAATTTTAAGTCCACTATAGGTGGGATGCCTGTAATGGTATGGAAGTTTAAATTTCAATGATGAGCATCTTTTACTCCTATTGTATTATTGAGCATTTGTTTGGGGAAAACCACCAAAAGTCCACATTTGAAGCCCTGCGTGAATGGGAAGCTTAAGTCAATTGCAAGTCAAATGGCTCCACTGGCCCCTGTGACAGATGCCATATGTGCATATTTCAAGCAAGTCACAAAACTCATTACTTGTCTGGACCACAGATCCTACGTTGGTGCTACAGATTCAGTGGACATTCAAATATCAGTTTGTAGATTTGGTTTGGTTTTACAGATTTCTAATGCTGGAAGGAAATAATAAAAAACTCATTCATTTATTCTCCTCTTTCTAGGGAAGCTTGACTCTAAATCATCCAAAATGCTTTGTTATGTATATTCCAGTTTCATTCTTGCTTCCTTTAACGATTCTTTCTGATGTTTATAAATTTGAACTTTTGAAGAAAATTAAATGGAACTGGGATTATTTGATTTGGAAAGGGTGGAATTTGGCAGGTTTTTCAGATGTCCCATATGGAAAGGGTTCTCTGGTAATTCTGTTTTTAGAGAAACAAAACACACACACACAGGCACACACACACGGAGTCTGCACCCAGGTGAGACTCTACAGGCGTTACTGTTTGCATAAATTTTATAAATATGTACCATATTCTCCAGGCATGCATCTGGTACACCTAACAAAGGTGAACTGTGATAAAGGACTTCAGATATCTAAACAACCTCTGAACAAAGTTTAAAAACAGGTTTTTCTTTTTCTTTTTACATATTCACTAAAGACAAAAACAATAAGTGGAACAGAAACATATTCCAGATGGGAGAATTGCTAAATTTCAGATTATATTGCCAACATAATTCATGGAGTTGCATCTCACCCATGGTGGGATGAGGATCTTAAAACCAACAAACAAGACAATTTTCTTTGATGTAAGTGATCTGATCCTTGCTCTAGTACAAAAGGGGGTTGAACAAAGAAAAATAATTTAATGTGTCTCAGAACTTTTAACTTTTAACAACTTCCACAGTTGTTAAATTAAATGTAACTTTCCTGAAACATCTCTAATGTCTGTATTGTACCTCCTTGTGGTTTTGATTTGCATTTCCCTAATGGCTAATGATGTTTTTTTGCTACGCCTTTCTGATGATCCTAACTCAGTTGGATAGACTGAGTGATGATTTGAATTTTTAAAATGCTCCTTTATGTATCTCTTTGCATTAAATTAGATCAGAGTTGGGATTCTGTTGTCATGAGACATTTTGGAAATGAAAATTCAGTACTTAGAAAGGAAGGGAAGCCAAGAAGAGATGACCCGAATCTCTGGAAATTGTGAGTGCTAGGTTAACATAGAAAGTGAGAATTAAGGTTGCAAATCAACTGACCTTAAAAAAAATAACCTGGGTGATTCAGATGAGTTCACTGTAATCATGAGGGCTTTTAAAAGTGAAAGAGGGAGGCAGAAGAGGAAGTCAGAGCGATGCCTTGTGAGAATTCAGCCCACTGTTGCTGGTTTGGGAGAGAAAGAAGGGGCCCATAAGTCAAGGAATGAGGGCAACTTCTAATAGGTGGAAAAGGGATTCTCCTCCAAAGACTTCAGAAGGGAATACGGCCCTGCTGACACCTTGATTCTATCCCAGTAAGACCGGCATTGCACATCTACAGAACTATAAGGTGAAGTTGAGTTGTCTTAATTCACTAGGTTTGTGTTGATTTGATATTGTGGCCATAGAAAACTAATACACATACCCTGAAATTCTATTTGATGTTCTTTTCTGCACACTAACTAGCCTATTAGGAGGAAGAACATCAGAATCATGATTATTTAGTAGCCTGAAGGCATGTTCCATTCACACATGGTGAGGTCGAATATTTGTGATACTATTTCTTCCTCCCCAAATAGAGGAGGTGATCAACCTCACAGCAAGGTATACTGTCTTTCCCACTTCTCTAACAAAAGTTCTCCTTACTGTTCCCTGAATGTGAAGGCTTGCACCTGCATGATACATGTTGTTGGAGGTACCTGGGTTAGGATCAAATCCCTGTGAATGAGCTGTGACTCCAAATGCATGCCTTTATTTCTAAATAAATAGAATTTATTAGGATTTATCTCCAGGATTGGAGATCTACATGAGATGGGAATTTTTATAGAAATGGCTATTCTAATTGATACAAAAGGCAAATCATGCCCAATAAATACTCAAAACCTGCTTTCTGATACAAAAAGGAAGAGTAGTGTAGGCCAATTGTGAAGTCGGTTCATTTTCCTATCATATTAGATTGTTTGTGTGAGAAGTTTAGGTCCAGTGGATGCTCTAATATTAAACAGTGAAAACTAAAAGTTATCTCTGTAGTGGATAAGTTGCCATCCACAAAACCATTCTTTGACCTCCTTTCTTGTAAAATGAGACTGAGAATTAGAATGATCTTCAAGAACAAGGAACTGAGTGAGGAGGATAAGAATGCTTTGCATCATGTCATTTGGGAGGTAAGGTGTTCTGAGAAGTGAGCTAGGAATACCTCTGTTTATCCTTCGTTCTCTCTACATGGCACATATTGGTCTCCTTAGCATATTTAGTGCTATAACAGCTTATTTTAGTGAGTGTTTTCATGAATTATTTCATTTCATCCCCCCATATTGCAAATGAAGAAATGAAGCAAATTACACCGGACCATAAAGCTAGTAACTGGTGAAACCACAATACAAATCTAGACCTCTGGGATGCCACAGTCCAAATTCTTAACCATGAAACTTTATCACCTCTCAAATGATGCTCTCTATTCTTAAAGAGATAAACTGAGCATAAAATGACTTTGCACAACATGGCTTCACTTAAACAGATCCACTCACCTCACAATGTTTCTAACATTCTTCTCCACCTACCCAAACCCTCCTTAACATTCAGAGCCCAAATCATTTCCATTTCCTTCCCAAGACCTATTTCCTTACCTCTGCAAGTGGAACTGTGGGGGGTCGGGTACTCATCTTTATATCCTTTGCAACTTTGCAACGTACCAAAGTACGGGATTTTGCACATAATAGGCAGCTGCTGAGTAGTAGAAATACCCTTGATCCTGACTCAGAAGAGTAAGGATTGCATCTCCACTTTCTCTCTTCCAGGCAGTGAGGTACAAGATCCAATTGTTTTCATCTGAAAAAAAAAAAGAAAGACATTTTAACAACATTTCATCTCACAGTTTCGTTATGAGAATAAAATGTTATTCTATTAAAAGTACTTTGTAAATTAAAAGTGCCATCCAAATACAAGGGATAATGAAATTAAGTCAAATAAGTTTTGCATTGCATTTTTGGAATGGGTTCTGAAATTATTTAACCATGTCCAATTTGGTACCTGAGTACATTAACATGAATGTATTATCATGGCATTGAGGAGGGTTACGGAGATCAGATTGTTTATCCAGTCAAGAGAAGGCGGAAATGAGTTTTCAAAACAAACTCCAAGTGTTTGTCCAGTCAACAGACAATTGTGAGCAACTGCACAGAGCTGCTGGTCTCAAATTAGAGCAGAAAGGGATTTGGTTCAGACATAAGGAAATGTTTCACGAATATAAAGACTGTGAAACCCACCATTAAGGAAAATAGGGGAGACAAATGACAGCCACAAATAAGTTATTTTATGCTGCCAAATTGACCAAGGAGAAAAGAAACATGTTTATTTTTCAAAATGTGGATGTTCTGAAGCAATTAAATATCTTCCCTCACAAAGTTGACATATCGTTGGCCATCATGCTATTATACAATTAATTTTTAAAAGAGATATTAAAACATGGTTGTTTCGCAAATCCACAATTTCTCTAACAAAAAATATATAAAAAAAAGAGAGATGGCATCTCTTCTTGGGAAGAAGAGAAAAACAGAAAAAGAAATTATTAAAAATACAACTATAAGAATATGTAGCTGTGGGCTACTAGAAAAAGTTATGTAAAGATAATAAAATCCCTTAGAAATTGTCTCAGTGAAACAAAAACTAGCCCAAATATAGCCCTTCCCTTTTCCCTTCATATGCACCCCAACACAATCATCGTGTCTCCATATTTGAGCATCCACCACTACTAGGCTAAAATTGAAGACCACTGTTAGTAGGTGTCTAGAAGGCAGAGTTGCCCTAAATGCTTATGTGGATTTTACAAAGAACGGAGTGAAAACCTGAGTGCTATTACTGACATAGTTTCAGCTGAGCTATATTTTGTACATTCTTTCCAAAGGATGGGGCCGTCTCCGTGACAACTGAATACTGACAGCAAATGTAACCCGAGTCCAGTTAAAGGTCATTGCCCATGCTCCATGCTTTACAATGAGCTTATCAGGGCCATCTCTTGAAATAATAGTTGCTTCCAGGTCTCCTTCATCTTCTTCACTCTTTGCCTTCCTCCCCCATCACAGCCCACTCTCCTCTCTGGTATGTATCCTTCAGCAAGGTTCTCTCTTTTCTTGGGCTTTTCCTGTTGCCATCACAAAGCCCTCAATGTCTTTTAGAGAATATCTTCCCCTAACCTTGAGTCAAAGGCCATTCTTTCCTCTGGAAAAAAAGAAATCCCATAATTTTAATATTTTCCTTAAAAAAAAAAAAAAGGAGGCATATTTTAAAAATAAAGACTAAATTAATGTATATTGAAGAAAATTTCTAGACTAAGCAATTTCATATTTCTCCTTAGAGAATCTGGGGGGGGGGGAAATGTTTTGACCAATATGTGGACTTTTTCATGCAGTCAGCTTCCCTTTGTACTTCCAGGATAATCAACCCATAATCCAATTTTCCTAAAATATTGAAATAGATTGTTTAACAAAGGTTTCTGTTGAATCTGCCGAAATGATTACCAAAACAGACACACCACTTCACTGCTGCTCCATAACTTACAACCTTTACATCACCTCTTATCTTGAGCAGCAATGTTCCAAGTTTGAAGATCAACAGTTAAACTGAAGGAAATCTAATTGGGTGATTGCCAACAACAAGCTTATTTGTGCAGAGAATTACCAAAATCTCTAAGTAAACATTACATAGGTTTTTTTATGGCTGAGTGTACTTAATGTGCCTATTTGACATTTATTCCACCAAACATATGTAGGGTATCTATGGTGTTAAAACACTGTGCTAGGCACTATAGGAGACTGGTAGTAAGGGATACGCAATCTTGCTTTCAGTGGTCAGAGAATGGGCTCCTGTGAAAACATTAGGTCTTCATTATGACCTAGTAAGACTCATGCCATCTAGCCCCAGGCCACCTTTCTAACTGCATCATCAATGACTTTCCTCCTACCTTGCTATGCTCTGGCCATACCAGTCTACTTTCGGTTTCTTATGAGTGCCAAGAAAGCTTGGGCTTAGAACATTTGTCCTTACTGTTCCCTCTACCTTGTACTCCCTTCCCCAGATATATAGCCTCAGGACTCCTTCTCCAATCAGACTTCTGTTCAGATTTCCCTTCCTTGGTGAGCCTTCCCTGACCATCTAATCTCAGATAGCATCCTCTATCACTCATCATCTTCTATCCTTGCTTTCATTTTCTATGTACAACTTATACATTTTGTTTTATTTGCAGCTGTGTTCTCAGAGCCTTGAACAGTATCTGGCATATAGTTGGTGCTTAGTAAGCACTGTTAAACTAGTGAATGAATGAATGAACAGATGGATGGATGGATGTTCAACCTAAGAGAGGTGTCTCAGTTTTTTGGCTGCTAAAACAAATACCATACAATGGGTTGGCTTAACAAAAGGAATTTATTGGCTTACAGTTTCAGTAGCTAGAAGGCTTGTTTCTTTGTGGGGTCGGCATCTGCTGGCTGGTCCACAATCTTTGGTGCTCCTTAGCTTTCCCATCAAATGGCAATGCACATGGCAGTGTTTTCTCCTATCTTTTCTAGATCCATTGACTTCTAGCTTCTAGCTGTTCCCTGTGGTTTCTCTCTGTGTCCACTTTCCTTTGATTTTAAGGACTTCAGCTATATTGGGTAAAGGTCCATCCTCATTCAGTTTGAGCAAATCTTATGGATAACATCTTCAAAGGTCCTATTTACTAATGGGTTCAAACCCATAGAAACAGAGGTTGGGACCTGAGCTCATCTGCCACAATAGGGGGACATTATTCAATCCCCCAAAGGGGAGTAAGACAGAGTTAGAGATAATTACAAAATTACTGCTAAGAAGCCTCATTTTCTGTTCTTGATGACCCCTTTCATTTCTACTTTCTTTAGCCTGGTATCTTCTTTATTTTCCATTCATTCAGTGCCATTTGTTCTCCCTGCGAT
Source organism: Myrmecophaga tridactyla (assembly GCA_004026745.1). Lineage (NCBI taxonomy): Eukaryota > Metazoa > Chordata > Mammalia > Pilosa > Myrmecophagidae > Myrmecophaga > Myrmecophaga tridactyla. The sequence continues at coordinate 9,559 of PVIY010042479.1, forward strand.
GCAAGGAAACCTCCTTCTCCCTGTTATCTAAGCAAGACTTTTTTTTATGTGAATGGAAAACTTGGCAGTTTTATTGGTTCAGGTACATATAGCCTAACTACCCCAGTGTTTCTTTATATATTCTGGATATTAAACCTTTATAAGATATGTGGTTTCCAAATACTTTCTCCCATTGTGTAGGTTGTCATTTTACTTTTATGATAAAGTCCTTTTATGCACAAAAGTTTTAAGTTTTGATGAGGTCCCATTTATCTATTTTTTTCTTTTATTACTTGCTTTGGATGTGAAGTCTAAAAAACCATTTCTAACATAAGGTCTTGAAGATGCTTCCCTATGTTTTCTTCAAAGAGTTTCATAGTTCCAGTTCTGCATTTAGGTCTTCAATCCATTTTGAGTTGGTTTTTGTATATGGTGTGAGGTATAAAAAATACATAAATTTTGGGGAGGTGGTTTACTACTTGCATAGTATCTATTTTTCATCATTTTATTTTCAACCTAATTATGTCTTTGAAATTAAGGTGAGTCTCTTGTAGATAGCCTATACTTGGGTCATGCTTTTTTATAATTGGGTCATTCTGACAGTCTCTGCCTTTTACATTTAAAATCACTACCGATTATGTAGGACTTTCTTCTGCCATTTTGTACTTAACCTTCTTAAGTCTTATACTTCTTTTTTCAGCCAAATTCTATTCATGCCTCCATTAGTATAGATTTGATATTTTTTACTTGAATCCCTTCTCATTTCAATATTTTTCATATATTTTCTTTGTGGTTACCATGGGATAAAATTTAACATCTTAAATATATAACAACCATATTTGATTTGATACCAACTTGGCTTCATATTGCATACCTATACTGTTCCTATGTCTGTCAATCTCCCCACTTTTTCTGTGCTTGTTACAAATTATATCTTTGTACATTGTATGTCTGAAAACATAGATTTATCATTACTTTTTTATGCATTTGCATCTTAGGACCTATAAGGAGTAAGAAGTGGATTTCCCTACTAAAAACTACAACACAATGCTACTGACATTTATAATTATCCATTTGTCTACGTTACTGCAATTATTTATGTCCTTATGACACTTTGAACCACTGTCTAGTGTCCTTTCCTTTCAGTCTGAAGTACTCCCTTTAACTTTGCTTTTAGGGCAGGTATGGTGGTAATGAGTTCCATCAGCTTTTGTTTATATGAGAATGTCTTACTCTTTTTTTCATTTTTGAAAGAAAGTCTTAATGAATATGAAATTCTTGGTTGGCAATTGTTTTCTCTTGGCACTTTAAGTATTTCAACCCATTGCCTTCTTGCCTCTATGGTTTCTGATGATAAATCACCATTTAATCTGACTGGGATTCTCTTCGGTTGTTTTTCTCTTATAGCTTTCAGAACCCTCTCCTCCTTTGCATTTAACATTTTGACCACTATGTGTCAGGGCTTATTGTTCTTCAAGTTTATCCCATTTGGTCTTCTTGAATGTGCATATTCACATTTTTTGCTAGGTTTGGGAAGTTTTCTGTCATTATTTCTTTGAATATTCCTTCTGTTTCTTTCTTACTTCTCCTTCTGGGATTCCCATAATGCATATATTGGTATGCTTGATGGTGTTCTGGAGGTCTCTTAGGTTATTTCTACTTTTTATCTTTTTTTCTTTCTGCTCTTCACCCTGATACATTTCAATTGTCTTCTTTTTGTGTTCACTGATTATTTCTTCTGCCAGCTGCAATCTGCTGTTGAAATCCTCCTAGGAATTTTTCATTTCAGTTAGTGTGGTCTTCAAGTCCAGTTGTTTGCTTCCTTTCTATCTCTTTTTTAAGATTCTTGAATTGCTCACTCATTGCTTTCCTAATATCCTTTAGTGCTTTTTCTATATTTTCCTTCATTTATTTGAGCATAATGAAGATCATCTTTTCAAAGTCTTTGTCTGATCTGTCCACAGTCTAGTCTTCTTTGTTGATGTTTTCTGAATGCGTAATCTCTTCCTTTGGATGGGCCATCATTTCCTGTTTTTTTGTCTTGTAATCTTTTTCTAAACACTTTACATTTTAATATTTTAAAATTTATTCCCTGAAATGTCTTTTTCTTGAGTTTGTTCTCAACTAGTGTTATGACAGAGATTTTCCTGAATATCAGATACTAACAAAACCAAACAAATGTAATTAAAAAACACATTTCATAGTTTTTTCAAATTGGCTTTGCATTTGCTGGTGCTCTTCTTCAGAGTTTAACCCCCCTATTAAGAAAGCCAGGCCAAGGCAAATGCAAAGCGCAGGGTCCCCCTTATTTTTTCTGGGCCTATGTCTTATCCTGGGCTTGTGCTTGCTAGTAGCCTTAGGAATTCCCCTGTTTACAGGAATTTGAATGCCCCTCCCCACCTCCCAGGAAACAGACCTTCTCACTCTTCCGGAGCATTCCACTGCTGGACTTAAAGCAGGTAAGACTTTGTCCCTCAACAGGGAACCCTTAGTGGCATGGAGAGAGGCTAACATGGGACTAATAGCATGAATTCCCTTTTACTGAGGAAGGGATGTCAAACCTGACAGTAGCCTTCAATATGGCACCATTCCAAAGGAGACCAACCAAATGAAACCAAAGGGTTTGCCTCAAATTTCTATCATCTTGTAAAAAAAAATTTTCTATCATCTTGGAAGAGACACAATTTGTCTTTATTGGAATTGATTCTCATTCTAATTTTGCATTTACCACTTGCAGCTTTGGCCACCACAACTATCTGAGGGCTTTCAGAGTATCTAAGCTAGATAACACAGCCTTGGACAAAGGACCCATTTGGTGAAGGATGTGCAACAGTGGACACATGATACAGGACCCACTGGTACTACTGTATAGTATCACCCAGTAGCTGCTAGTGGATCATTGGAATGACTCACTGAAGGAACAGCTAGAGTGTCAGCCTTGGGGATCACTCTCTGTGGGGTTGGGATGTTGTTCTGGAAGGTATGTTATATACTTCCTGTCATCAGGCATTGTATGGTGCTAACTTTGATTGTTAGAATACATGGATCTAGGAGTTAAGTTTGGGGGATGGTGAGTAGAAGCTACTTCACTCACTATGGTTCCCAATAACTCACTTATGTTTTCTATCCCAGCAACTTTTGCCTTTTCTCCAGCCAGACTGGAGGTTCTGGTTCCCAGAATTGGAGTGCTTCATACAGTGGATGCAATAAAATTTCTACTAAATCTAAACTACAGTTTCTGTCTGGTTGTTTTGGACTCCTCTCTCCAGTAGATCAATAGTCAGGGAAGGAAATTGCTATACTGGCAGAGGTAATTAATCTTGATTATTATTTGGAGATAGAGTTGCTGTAACAAAATAAAGAAGGGAGGAGAATATCTGAAACCCAGAGATTTTTCTGGGGCACTTCCTGGGGCCTCTAAGCCTGGTGATAATAATTAATGAGCTATTGCAGCAACTAAAGTTGGTAGCCAGAGGCTTCCTATTCCTCAGGTTAAAGGTCTAGATTGTTCTTCTAGGCAAGCAACCTACACCAGTAGCAGCAGTAGCTGAGGGTAAGAGTGAATTTGGGTGATGGAGGAAGAAATCATGAATGTCAATTATAGCCTTGTGGCCAATTGCAGCCTTGGGGACTATAGCTGGTCTTGCTAATGCACTACCTTCCTAAGTTTTTTTTCCTTTCACCAGCATGAATAATCAGTGGCTGCATGCTTAATGTGGTGACATGATATCATCTGAACAGTGCAAGAGATGGATTGTAGCAGATGTCTATGACCCATCCATATTCCCTCAGTAGTCACTGCTTTCTTGGATGCCAGCTAGATTTCCAACTGCAAGCATGTGCAGTTCTGCTTGAGCCCCCTCTGCCTATGCACAGGGCAGACCAGAAGTATCAGGTAATTAACATGTCCTGGAAACAGCCCTCAACCACTGACTACAAGGATTGGTTGTATAGATCCCCCTTGGCCTTTGGATAGGATAAGTCCGAAGTAAAGTTTACACAACCTTTCAGAGTTCCCCAGTGGGATTAAGATCCAGTGGCCCAAATTGTAATTCACTTGATAACATAAACTTTGTTGTTTTCCTTCACAGGGAGCTTGCTCCAAGTCCTCAGGACCTTGGAATTCTATGTACCCAATTTAGTGGTCCTAACCTACTTTCAAGGACTGCACAGAAGTCTTCCCTTAGGCACTCTTCTAATGGTGGATTGCAACATAGGTGTGCTGACCTCTAAACCTGAGGGGGGGAGGGAGTGCCAATGGGGAAGAGGAGCAATTGGAAGGAGTATGGACTGGAATGTCTGTATTCATGCATTAGCCTTTGCCCTGTGGTCCAGAGCCAGGAGGGGAAAGAACAAGAGTGACAGGATAGAGATCAATATTCTGGTGCAAATTCAAAGGAATCTAAAAATTCTAAATTGAACAAGTCCCCTGGGTCATTTTGAAGGTAAATTTATCAATTTATTTAACTTCTGTATTTAACAGTTTTTTAAAAAAATCTTGATTCATAACATTTACATGTGTAGACATTTAGGATGTGACCCTCCAGTCATACTCCTGCCCAGAGGCATGTAAATGTTGGGGGCAGGCCTGGCAGTAAGGATGAAATCAATGGCCCCATCCTGAGTGATGGATGGGAAGAACAAAGAGAAAGCCATGTATGTAGGGACCCAACCTTTGTGAGGAACAGGAACAGTTATTCTCAAGGGTTATTTACACATTAAACTATTAATCATTCTTGATACCAATGCTTAACAAAAGCACTAGAAACTTTGGGGCATTGCTATCCTGATGAAAAGATACAAGAGAATAAATCACTGCATGGCCTTTAATTTATTACTTCCTTTCCCTAAAGTAGCCAGTAATTGGATCCACCACTCCACCCTGTTCCAAAAGACGGTAGCTGTTGCCTTTAGCACATTGTCAGCTGTAAATGGCCAAGATCATCCCTTTAAAGTAAAAATCATTCTTTCCCTCCCCACCCCCACCCCCTGTTCTTTGCTTTCTCCAGGTTAGACTCCTGGGATACAGTCCTTTTATGGAACAGTATAAGGCTTTGCCAATAGCACCAGCTCATACGTGACACCAGTACTTGGCTATCTCTTTGCTGCTCAGAGCCATTTTGATATTATTTATAACACAGAATGGTTAGTTTGAGCCACACATTATTTGTATTCTGTAATATGAGCATGCACAATAGTGAAAAGCTAAGGTTCTTTTTTTGTTGAGTTCTCCCTTAGCATTGGTATTTTCTTTATACCAGTAGGATACAGGTTTAGATCTTCTTAGTCAAGGTTGACACCATAATTTTCAAGATACCTGAAAACAACCACTTCAAAAAATACGTACTTGGGTTCCCCTGCTCAGATGAGGTTAATCTAATTGTTTTATTTAAGCATAGATAACCCAAAAGAGGAAGTTGGGTTGCTCATGGCCACTTTAAAGAGTTTCCTTCCCAATGTTTATTGTTGAAAAGCAGTAATTTATCAAAACTCTGTGTGTATGGAGGTGGGGGTGTGCAGAGAGACAAGGTGGCTGTGGGCAGGTGCGGAGGGAGGGATCGGTGCCCCGAGGGAGGGTGCCCGGAGGGTGGGTACGACAGGACACCCTGCAGTGGGTGTGGGGAGGCCTGGACATTCTTGCAGCACAGGTGCAGCTCGTGTCACCACAGGTGGTTTGAAATGTCATTGCACATGGGTGGAGGGGCTTTTGGGGCCGGGCTTCTTGCCCATGATCATCATGTCCTCCACCTCCATCAGCGTTAGCTGTCCACCAGCATCCATGAGCCCAGAGCAGGAGTCAAGACTTTGTGATGATTAGCCAGCTCCTTCCAGACAAGATGATGGTAGAACTCCTGCATGTCCATGTACACCCACCACCGGTCGGGCTCTGGGAGCCACCCCACAGCCTCTGCGTCCAGGAGCTGCAGCCAGTCCACACGTGTCTCAGGGGACCAGAAAGCCATCCCAAAGTTCTGGCAATGCTTCCATGGGCCAAGCTGCCAGCAGTTGAAGGTCTCTGGGAAGAAGTTATGCACAGGGCACAGGAGGCCATCCAGGCACTCCAGCTGGAAGAGAAGATCTGGATGTCTGCGTGTCGTAGTCACGAGTCTTGGCTTGGCACCCCCCAGAGTCTGCTTGATACCGTTGCTGGTGGAACGCTGCACAGATGCGCGAGGCCCGCCCAGGCTACCTGGGACGCCTTCCTTCTTGAGCTGCTTGAGTGTGGCCTTGTGCACCTGGGAGGTGGACACTTTGGGCAGGCTCTCTGCCCTCATCAACTCTTTCTTCTTTGGAAGCCTGGTGTTTCTTGAGTGCCGCAAGACTGCCGGGCTGCATGTGGGTGGGCCTCGTCCCGCTGCCCATCTACTTGGAACACGGAGGCCCAGTCTTGGGGCCTATGCTTGGACAAGGAGGCTTGGTCTGGTGGCCATGTTGCTACAGCCATTCCCTGACACAGGCTACAGGGCACTGGAAAGCTTCCAGTGGAAGCTCAGAGGAGGCAGTAATTGGCGAAATGTCATGCAAAGTGGGAGGGTTGGGTGTGTCCCCAGGTGGGGCCCTCAGCAGATGTGTCGCTGTGGTCACACAACAGCTGGTGCCCATGGGGGTTGGAATTGGTTCTGGGCCCTGTTCCCCTGGATCCAGCACTTCACGCTGGGCTAACCTGTGTGTGGCCCACACCTTGCTGCCTCTCTTGAGCCACTACTGGGGTGCTCACTGCACAGCAGTCTCTTAGCTGAGGTGGTGGCCTTAGACTCCTAGGCCCATAGACTGCAGACAGTGGCCTGGATCAGCTTGTATTCCTCGCTCACAGGCACCTCACAGCAGCATGGCCCACCCCACCGCGTCACTCATGGACCCTGCTGCTCAGCCCTGCCCACTGTGCCAGGGCAGCCTGTGTTCAGCCTCCTGCTGCTGAGCGTGCACTCACTTCTTCTTGGCACAAGGATGTTTGGATGTCAGGGCTTCATCCTCGCTGGGGAGCTGATGCACCCCAGCCCTGCTAAATTTGCTGTGACCTCCAGTGCCTCACACATTACCAGGGAGCTCATTGTGGTTTGAGGGCACCTCTTATGCATGGACAGCCCACCTGTGTCAGGTGCCAAGGCAGGGTCTCCTTCCTACACCTCTTGTCCCTCAGAGCCCACAGGGAGCCATGACAGAGGACAAAGGCCAGTCTGTGAACCCCTAACAAGGTCCCTGGGCAGAGAAGTGTGGTTGGGATGCCTGGAGTTCATGCTGTGAGCCAGGGAGACTCCCGTGGCCTACTCCCCAGAACACCACAGCCCTGCTGGGGAGTAGCAGCCCTATCCACATTGGGAAGATGGGGAAACTGAGGCAGGGGCAAGACCTCACTGAGGGTTGGGGGAGGAGCTTAGGAGACCTGGCTCCTGGCCTGGCTCAGGGTTATTCTCCTTTCACTAGCCCTCCACTAGCCACCACTGAGGGGTTGGGGCCCTGGGCAGATGAAGAAGCTGACATTAGGGGGCCACCCAGGTTCCTATAGAGGTGTCCAGGAGGGACATGTGCTCCTATCAATTTTTTGGCCCCTCAGTTCCTGAAAAAATTGGGGTATCTGGTCCCATCAGTTTCTGGAAAAGGCATCTTCCTGGGTCCATTCAGCTAATCCTCTTGCGTCCTCCACGCTTTCACCTGGCAGAGCCACCTCCCATGGCCCAAGCAAAGAAAGGGTTCAGAGCCCCCGGGAAGATGGTGGCAGAGCAGCCTCCAAAATTGGTCTCCTTCCCAATTTCTGGCTTGGTTTGGGTTTCCTTTGCTTTGGGCCTTGAAGTCAGAACACAACCAGAAAACTGCTTGGGTGTTTATGATTCTCTTTAAGCTCCTCTAGAGGTAAGAGTTCTAACTTGGGTTGGAGATTTTAGTTAACCTTTTAAGCAGTTGTGTCCTGGTAATGGTTCTTATGGGATGAAAGTTAAACTTGCATCTCAGTCATTATAGACAGTGAGTCACAATTCAGGGCTTATAACGAGGTGTATTACTTTCAGAAATGAAGGTAATGCTTTCTGAACAAATCTAAATAAATGATCTTGCTTAAAGGGTTTTACTGAATTGTGTTCATCATCAGAGAGAAAATGGCGGCTGACTGCTGTTTCCTGTGTCAAACTTCCCCTCATCCCTCAAGTTTGCACAAAAGACAATTAGAGGGGCTGTGTCTCAGCCACTGTCACGCACGTCATTCACTTACACCACTCACCAGATAGAATATTAAAGAGAACTCAGAACACTCGTCTGTGGTAAGAACTAAAGATTACATACTATCTTCTGTCTTGCTTAATTTACTATTGTCTCATCATAATCTGTATCTGCTACTCCCTTTAGAGCTTCCATCAAGTAGAAGGCCAGGCTTATAACTGTGCCTACGTGATCAGTCATAAAAGGCACAGTAGGCATTCAACAAACATCGGTTGGATTAAATTCAATGGGATGGAAATATACCCCCCAAGAAACAGAGCTAGATAACAGGCTAAAGCCAAAAAAAGAGAAGTTTGTTAGAAGGATACATGGGTTTCTTTATGAGGGAACGCACACGTAAGTGGAAATTTACCAGGAAGGAAGACAAATACTCTTTGGGATCATATGTTCTCTCATTTGTGAATATATGCTCTATTCTTTCTGTCTCATTTTTTCAGACTGACTTTTTGATTTCTCAGTGTAAGTGACAGAAAATGGCATTACCAACCCCACTTGAACTTTCCTCTCACATGTTCAAAATGTGTCAACTAGCATCTTTCTGTTCCCAGTATGTGGGCAGATGCTGCCACTCCTTGCTCTTAAGCATTGGACAGACGTCATTGGTCAAGCAGCATCTTTCCCATAGAATTTGGATGCTGCTGCACATTCTTTTTTTTTTTAACTTTTGTGCCATATAGACAACACAAATTTTTCCATTTTAACCACCTTCATGTGTACAATTCAGTGATATTAATTCCATTTGAAATTTTGTGCTACCATCACGCCCATCCAATACCAAAGCTTTTTCACCACCCCAAATAGAAGCTCTGTTCCCATTAAGCAATAACTCCCCATTCCCCTCCCCATATCCTTGCCCTGCTGTAACCCCTGGTGACCTGCAATCTACTTTTTGGCTTTATGAATTTGCTTAATCCAGATATTTCATATAAATGAAATTATATATTATTTGCCTTTCGTGTCTAGCTTATTTTACTCAACTTGAAGTCCTCACGTGTCCTCCATATTGTTGCATGTATAAGAATTTCATTCCTTTTTTTGTGGCTGAATAAAAATTCCCTTGTATACAACAATTTCTTTATCCATTCATCTATTGATGTACACTGAGCTGTTGCGAATAATGTCCCTCATTTTTACTACCGTGACTAATGCTGCTGTGAATATTGGTGTGCAAATATCTGTTTGGGTGCCTGTTTTCAATTACTTTGGCTATACATGTATCTAGAAGTGAAGTTGTTGGGTCTTGTGGTAATGGTATGTTTAATTTTCTGAGGAACTGCCAAACTGTTTTCCCCAGGGGCTGCATCATTTTTTGTTTCCATTCACAATGTGTGAGTGTTCCTATTTCTGTGCATCTTCACCAATACTTGTTATTTTCTGTTTATTTTTCAGTAACAGACATCCTAGTGTATGTGAAATGGTATCTCATTGTGGTTTTGGATTGCATTTCTCTAATAACTAATAATTTTGAGTATCTTTTCATATGGTTATTAGTTATTTTGTATATCATTTTTGGAGGAATGTCTATTTAAGCCTTTGTCCATTTTCAAATTGGATTGTCTTTTCATCATTGAGCTGTAGGAGTTCTTTATATCCTCTGGATATTAAATTCTTATTAGATATATGGTTTCCAAGTATTTTCTTCCACTCTGACTCACATTCTTTTTAATCAAAGCTCCAGATAGCCATTACCAGTTGTTTGAAAATGGTCAGGTCTGTTCCTCATTCATTGGACAGACTTCCAAACATTTTAGCATAACTATGTCGTCTCTTATGTTATTTCAAGACTCAATATCTTTGCTTTTTCTTGTGCTGTTCTTTGTGGCACATGGCTTTGGGCCTCCTTTACTCTCCTGATAGTTTATTATATCAAAAGCTCATTTAACTTACAGAAATTCAATGAACTCTGTGCTGTACCAAATAATAATAACAGCAGCAATTAAAGTGGGGGGAAAATCCCTTTATCCTCCCTTCTAACCTCCCCTCCCTTTATGTACCCTCATCATTCCCACTCAACTCATAGTGCCAGGAAAAGGGAATTCATAGAAAACATATACAGGGAAACAAAAGGAGTTGATTTTTTGCTTTTTCTCTTTAAGTACCTCAGGTCTTAATGATATAAAATTGATTTAGGTGGTTTCAAAGAAAAAATTTTGACTGTACATGACATTCATTTAGAACTTGCACCCCATCTAAAATGGGTTCTGCTCTGTCCTGTTCTGAAGGTGGTCTTGTTTGCCCTCCTCTCACTTGGAGAACATTCTTCAGAGTTGGAGGCAGAACTCTTCATGTTGTCTCAGCAGCAGAGACAGCGTGGTTATCATATCATTACTTCTAGATGCTATGGTTCTATTATTGTAGCATTTCAATAGTAAAAGTTTTACTAAAAATCCAAAATCATGCATTTCTCACACTTACTATAATAAAACCTGAAGTTAATGCATTCCCTTGTAACATGAACCCAAATATATAATTGTTGGCCCCCCTCCAGCCTAAGTTCTTATTAAACTTTCATTAACTCACCCCACTATAGCATTATGGTTCCATTTTATTCTATTTTACAAGATAACTGATAGCAGTGGAGAGACTGATACCACGAAGGCACGCAATAAATATTAGCCTTCTCCATTCTCCGCAGTTGCTTTATTATGCACAGGTGCATTTTACCTGAGTTCCTTTTAGATTTTGCCCCACTTTTTCTGGTCTACAGTTCAAGTCCACCATCTTTCTGGCTCCGGTTTCATTATCCAGTCTATTTCCTAATCCTCCCAGGTTTGCAAGCCCCCAGTTTGTTAACTGACTTTCCAACAGCATTTTCTTACATCTTCACATATCCAAATCTAGGTGGGAGATGGAATGGTAAGATAATCTGAAGCAAAATCCCATATTGCTAGATAAAAACTTCTTCTGCAATAAAGGAGGTAATAACAGGATACTATGAACAACTTTATGCTAATAAATACAACAATGTAGATGAAATAGACAACTTCCTAGAAACGCATGAACAACCAACTTTGACTCAAGAAGAAATAGATGACCTCAACAAACCAATCACAAGTAAAGAAATTGAATCAGTCATTAAAAAGCTTCCCAAAAAGAAAAGTCCAGGACCAGACGGCTTCACATGTGAATTCTACCAAACATTCCAGAAAGAATTAGTACCAATCCTGCTCAAACTCT
>PVIY010042480.1:0-20894 GCA_004026745.1 Myrmecophaga tridactyla
CGCTGGTCCCCTCAGTCCACTGCTGCCTCTCTCCCGCCCATTCTCCAAGACCAGCCAGACCTGTCCTTTAGGGACAGATCACATCCCAGTTTGACCCATCGTCTTAGATCGAAGACCCAAGTCCCTTACCAGGCCTGCAGCCCCCTGAGTCTCTCCAGAACCCTCTGATATCCTCGGCCATGATAATCTTCGTTTAAATCCATGAGCATGCCACGCTTGGGTCCACCCCAAAGCCCTGGCGCCATCCCTCCCAGTTTTCACTTGGAGAGCTCAAACCCCTTCCTCCAGGAAGTCTTTCCTGATCCAAACTCTGGCCAACCCGTTATATATGCTCATCACATCCCAACGGGGGTGGACTAGTTCAGTGCTTCTTGACTTTTTATTTTTCTTTATTTATTCACAGTCCTTGTCATGACTATAATTACATCATCAGTGGTGTATTTGGTAGAATGTCCGTGGTCCCCCCCGCCCCCGGCACCTTCCACTAGAGTATTGGCGCCGAGAGAGCCGGGAGTATGTCTACTTGGTGACATGATATCTGCAGGGCTTAGGTACACCTGGCATGTTAGAGCACTCTTTCCGTGTTTGGGGGAATACATTCATAGTGCACCTACTTGGATTAATTTTCTCTATCTTACCCTTGGTCTCACTATGCACACTTGTTATCCGGTTTTGCTACCACTGGGCTGTACTACCATCACTACTACATAATTCTGGAACATTTGCATCACCCCATAAGAAACCCCAAACTTTTAGCAGGCATTCCCTGAACTCCCCTTTCCTCAGCCCCTGGCAACCCACTAATCTACTTTTGCTTCTATAGATTTGCTTATTCTGGACATTTCATATAAACTGAGTCATACAATATATGGCCTTTTTTAAATCTGGCTTCTTTCATGTAGCATAAGATTTTCAAGATTCATTCATGTCGTAGCATGCATCAGAATTTCATTCATTATGGCTGAATAATATTCCATTGTATGGATATGCTGCATATCTGTTGATGGACAATTGGGTGATTTCTACCACTTGGCTATACTGAATAATACTGCTGTCAAAATTGGCACTAACATTTTTGAGTGATATGTTTTCAATTCTTTGGTTATATACCTAGGAGCGGGATTGCTGGATCACATGGCAACTCTATGTTTAACTTTTTGCAAAGTTGCCAAACTGTTTTCTGGGGACAATTTTATTTTTGTTTTTTTTTAACGAATGGGGTGGGCCAGTTTAGTGGTTCTTGGCCTTTTATTTTCATTTATTTATGTATTTATTTTATTATGATTTTTTTGCATGGGCAGGTATCGGGAATCGAACCTGGGTCTCCAGTACGGCAGGCGAGAACTCTGCCTGCTGAGCCACCGTGGCTCCATTTATTTATTTTTGATAAAGAATTCCTATAGGAATCTATTTAAAACCATGGGCTCTCTTTCACATAAATGCCTATGTGTGAATGTGCATAATTTCAGGGGTTCAAGAACGTTTAACAACTGGGCATGGACCCAGGTTTAGTATCTTTTTCAGGTCTCAATTTCCATGATTACAGACTCACATGTGGCAACATTTTAAGGTTAGACCAGTTCAGGAGGGTTTGTTTTTTCTCAAACACAGAGAGCTCCATCTACATTTTCAGCTTTTCCACATGGATATAGGAAATGGATAATTTGACTAATGAGTTCCGATCCATGTTCTGATTTCCATCTGGAATCAGAACATTCAGCAGCCAATCAGTTGCCTTAATTTTTCCGCCCACTCTGTAATCATCTGATTGATGTGCAATTATCTCCTCCTGCTCCGACACATGCTTTCCCCTTCTCATGTTTGCAATCTGATGCCAGATAACCTTCATTTTTTCCCATTTATTGTGTGTGTGTTGGCCACTGTTTGATATAATTATTTTTGCAATCATCTTCCATTGGATGAAGGAAGATTGCAGGGGAGAAAGAAGAAAAAAGAAAATAAATGCCTTCCTGACAAGTTCTAATATTTTATGTTCACAAATAATCTCCCAATATCAGAGCAATAATATTATTTTCTCAATGTGCATTTATTAAAATGTAAAGTAGCTCTATCACATTGGGAACTAAAACTCTTGCATTACCTTGGCCAGAAAATATCACTTATTTCAGATTACATTTCTGGAATTTTAATATTGTTGACTTTATTTTCCTCACTGCCTTTATCTAGCAGGAGAGTGAACCTAAAGAGGCATTGCTGAATGCCTGTGACCTTAATTTGGTTTTAAGAATTGCCTTGGGCTCTTGATTTACGATGAGGCGCTTTTCTATGTAATTCATTTGGCTGAAAACTGAATAGAACGTTGCCCTTTGTAGATGGCATTTTGACACCACGTTTTAAGACTGGGGTACAGAGTTTTGGGGGAGTGGAAAGGATTTAGAGAAGAGGAGGGAGGGTTATCATGGTGGGTTTTAGGCATTGAAAGAGATTCTTTATCTGTGTACTTCTTTATATCAACTAATGGCAAGCATCTTAGATTCTAGTTTGAAGTTAACCTCTGGGTAGCCTAGTGAAAAAGATAACAAATTAGGAGTTAGGAGCCCAGAGTTCTAATCCTGTTTTCCCCTCTAATCAGCTTTGTGACCATGGACAAATCACTTCTATTCTTTGGACTGTTTCTTCAACTGCAAGGGGGAAATGTTGAAGTAGATTTTTTTTGTTATTATTATTATTTTTTACTATTTTCTTTAAGCTTTTTTCTTTTTTTAATTGATGGATGGGTTTTAATCCTGGCTGCATATTAGAATACCTTAGGGGAACTTTGAAAACAATATTTCTAGGTCAATTAAATAAGAATTTCTTGCAGGCTGGGTGAATGGACCTGGCATCAGTGTCTTTATTAAACACCTCCCAGGTGATTCTAACATTAAGCCGGGACTGAGAACCCCTAGCCCACATGATCCTTCTCGAATGTTCCTCCAGATTTAAGGTTGCATGTGTGGCCTGGATAGTGGCGTCTCACCAGCCAAGGTTGGTGAGATGTATTTAGAGACAAGATGGCCACAATTACTGGATCGTGATTTGGTGCTGGGGTTTGAGGTGCATCAGCTGGGAGGACTTTGGGGGGGTCCTGAATGGAACTGAATTTCTCTATCAGGTCTGGGTTGGGGCAGGTAAACTTTCCTTTCTTTGTGGGCCCATGGTGCTAAGAAGATGGATGAGCTGGAGCTCGTAAAATAGCTTTTGTTCCATGGAGAAAGGCGTGTAGAGAGATGACAGCCTTATTATTTTTAAAGTGGAACTGGGCCTGCTTCGCTTAGAAAAGAGGGTACTTAGGGAGGACAAGATTTGTAATCTTCAAGTAGCTGAAAGGTTGTCATGTGAAACAGGGATTAGAGAGATTCTAGAGGGTTCCAGGGGGCTGAAGTCAGGCCAATGGGTAGTGAGTCAGGGAAACACATTGCATGAGATTTTGTTGCATGAGAAGGAAGAATTGTCTTAATGTAGAGCTGTGCTCCGTATTCCCTGTGCACGTCTTTGTCTTAACACCTGCTTCTATGACCGTCTTCTCTACACTGATACCAGACATTTACCATTTCTACTTCTCACATACAACCCAGTATCTGACAGTCCTTAGTAAGTGCTTATTATTATTTCTGAGATTATTGAATACTATTATAATGCTCACTCTGTAGGGCGGGCCATGATGGCTCAGCAGGCAGAGTTCTCGCCTGCCATACCAGAGACCCTGGTTTGATTCCTGGTGCCTGCCCATACCCCAAAAAAATAACTAAATGCTCACTCTGCAAAGCACTGTCCCTGCTTTATCTCCTCACAAGGCTCTGTGAGTAGGTGTGTTTATTACTCCCACCCTAGGGTTAGAGAAACCAGAGCTCAGGGAGGGTAAATAAGGTATAAAGTTGCAGAGCAAGTGAGCAGCAGAGCCCAGATCATACAAAGCCTCTGCCCCTGACTGGCATGCTCCCTGCTGCCAGGCCTGGATAGGCTGTTTGGAGAGATGGAGAGCTCCCCAGCCCTGGGGGTATTCAAGTTGAAGGCAGACAGACGACCATGTGGGTGCCTGATTATACCAAGATGGTATCTATGTGTTGAGTTGGGCAGTCCCAGATGATGGCTCCCTCCTTTGTAAGGTGGTGGAGCCAGAAGCTGAGCAGATTTAAAAAATCCTAGGTCTCCTGATTCCTGTTCCCTCTGGCCTCCTGCCATGAGGTCCATCAGCAAGGAGCCATCTGGTCCAGAGGCTGGGTCTTACTGCCTTTGGCCACCGAGGCTGTGGGTGGAAATGCTCTCTCTGCAGGTGTGGCCCTCTACAAGTAATAGGTATCCTGGTCTCTCCTGTCACCCATCTGCATTTCTCATTAAGCCCACAGTTACGTGTGGAGGGAGGGCCCCTTTGCATATCCCTGGTGACCAGGAGATGATGGAGCAGAGACTCATGTAGGGGAAGGGGAGAGGGGCAGGACTGCCTGGAAGGGCGCATGGCCTCAGTTCCTTTGTTCATTTTACACAGTCACACTGATTGGCCTCCTCTACGGCTCAGGGTACATGGAATGGGAATGGGGAGCAGTGGTCAATGGAGGCGGGGCTGTTTCAAAGAAATCTCCCATCAAAGTGATGGCATGGCTAAAGGCACAGATACTGTATTACTGAGATGGCATTGCCAATACATAGATGGCTACAGGGTGGGGGTTACTGAGAGCTGGAGGCTTAGTGGGATGGGTGGGAGAGAGGGCTAGAACAGGGAAGGAGCTGAAGTTAGAGGAAAGAGCAGGGAGGAAAGAGTTGGTGGGAATGGCAAACCCTTTAAAATGTTGCATGCTTTAATGTTCATGGCATTCTTCCTAAACACAGCCCAAATCAAGCTTAAACTAGAATGAGAGAATTAAGTAAGATGCAGTGATGCTCTTGGCATGGAGAGATCCTTAAAATTCCCTTTCTCTGGAGGGGTTGGAGGTGGTAAGGACAAAGAAGAGAACAGATATTTGAGAATCACACACTTAAAATACATGATCCTACTTATTGCTTCTAACAAATAAACCTTTGGGTAGCCAAAATGATTTCCAGTTTACAGATGAGGAAACTGAGGCTCAGAGGTGTTTTGAGGATTAAATTAGAAACTACAGTGAGCAAATTTAACCTGAACGTGACTCAAAAACTCATATTCATTTCACTCTATCATGCTATCTTTGAGATGAAATACTTTAGGGCAGTCTGTGCTGAAGGTGGAATTTAGGAGGATGCTCTCCTAAATTTCACAGGAAACAGTGCCTTGTGATCTCCTAAGTGAATTCTGGGTGGAGGAACCTAGTGGTCCTCCTAGCCTGGCCAGGCTCAGGCCGCAATCTCAGACCACCGACAGGAGAAGCTAAATTATTTGCAGTTTGGAAAGGTGCTCATATCTTCAAACACATGTTAGAAGAGTCATGAGCATGACATTAGGTAGCAGGCTGAGAAGACACATGGCCCCTTTTTCTCATGGACTCCTTCAGGGAGAGATGAGGGTAGAGTCACTGCAGAGAAGTTTAGAGCCCTTTCTATGATGGGGACAAACCAATATTAAGACAGACATAAAAGGCTGGCCATACATTTTGACTTCTTTTTCTCACAATTTATACTTATCTACTTTCAGAAAGAACGTGAAGAGGCTTATCACTTTCTTAGGAAATAATGGTCTTCTTGCTTGGTCTCTAAATGATCTTCTTGCTGCAATGTTGTCAGTAAATTGGCCCTCTAATCAAATGTCAGTGGGTTGTAGAGCAAATCATGAGTGAATAACTAGAGCTGCCACTTGTTGACCCTGACATGGGGTCAGGTATATTACAGACGTTATCTTTTTAAATATGCCCCACAACACATCACTTGCCTTGGGCTGACCTTGACAGGAGGGCTGAACTCTGAAGGAGAGTACCCGCCCACACACAGCCAATTTGCCCAGACTATGAAAGGTGTTTATTGCTTAAATAACTTTGCTTGGTTTTGTTAGATCCTGACACCCAAGAAAATCTCTGTCATATCACTGGCTGGATAAAAAATCAAGAAACAGACATCTCAGGGAATAAGTCCCAGAGTTAATATTTAAAAATATTAAAATGTACAATATGCAACAGAAAATTGAAAAACAAAGAACAGGAAATGATGGCTTGTCTATATGAAGAGGATAAAAATCCAAAAAACACGAATGAAGAAGACCAGACTGTGGACATACTAGGAAAAGACTTTTAAAAACTGATGTTCAGTTTGCTCAAGGAGAAGAAGGAAAATACAGAGGAAGAACTAACGGATATCGGGAAGACAATGAATGGACTCTACGAGAATCTCAATGAAGAGATAGAAATTTTAAAAAGGAGCCAAATAAACTGCTGGGGTTGAAGACCACAATTATTGAAATGAAAAATTCCCAGGAGGGTTTCAGCAGATAATTGAATCTGGCAGGAGAAAGAATCAGCAAATTCAGAGACAAGACAATTGGAGACTCAGGCTGAGGAGTTGAATTAAAAAAGAATTACATAAAAGCAAAGAGAGCCTAAGAGACCTCTTGGACACCATCAAGCATACCAATACATGCATTATAGGAGTCCCAGCAGGCGAAGGAAGAGAGAAAGGGACAGGAGGAATATTTAAAGAAATAATGACAGGAAATTCCCAAATTTAGTAAAAGACATGAATATGCACATCCAAGATGTCAAGAGATGACAAACAGATAAACTTGAAGAGAAATATGTCTTGACACATACTGGACAAACTGTTGATTGCAAAGGACAAGGAAAGAGTTCTGAAAGCTCCAAGAGAAAAGCAATGTGCTATGTATAAGGAGCCTCAATAAGATTAAATACCAATTTCCTATTAGAAACCATGGGGGCAAGAAGGCAGTGGGTTGAAATACTTACAATACTTAGAGAAAACAATTGCTAGTCAAGAATTTTATATATGGTTAGTTTTACTTTAAAAAATATGTGAGAGATTAAAGCAAAAAATAAGGGAAAGACAAAACATAAAGGAAAGAGATAAACAAAAGCTGAGGGAACGCATCAACCACTAGACCTGCCCCACAAGCAATTCCTGGAGTTCTTCAGACTGAAAGGAAAGAAAACTATACAGTGGTTCAAAGTGGCACAAGGAAATGAAGATCTCCAGTAAAAGTTCTTCTCTGATGTCCATGGGTCATTCTCCAGGATAGATCATATATTGTCACAAAAATAGTCACAATAAATTAAAACAATTTTGAAATCATACAATGTATCTTCTCTGACCACAATCAAATTAAGTTAGAAATCTATAACAGAAGGAGAAATTGAAAGTTAAAAAATATGTAGAAATTAAACAATATACCCTTAAACAACCAATGGTTTAAAGAGGAACTCATAAGGGACATTAGGAAGTATATTGAGGCAAATGAAAACACAACATATCTGAATCTATGAGATGCAGCAAAGGCAAATTTATACTTCTAAATGCCTACATTAAAAAGAAGAAAGATCTCAAATCAAGGAGATAACCTCAAAACAGGAACAACTAGAAAAAGAACAGCAAATTTAACCCAAAGAGATCAGAAGGAAGGAAATATCAAAGATTAGAGAGGAGATACATGAAATAAAGAATACAAAACAATAGAAAAATCCACAAAAGCAAAAGTTGATCCTTTGAAAAGATCAATAAAATTACAAACCTTTGGCTAGACTGAAGAAGAAAAAAGGAGAGAGGACACAAATAACTAAAATAAAAAATGGAAAGGGGACATTTCTACTGAACCCACAGAAATCTGGACTCTCACAGGACTGTGAGAGGATACTATGAACAACTGTATGCCAACAAATTATATAACCTAGATGAAGTGGACAAATTCCTAGAAACACACAAACCGTATACACTGATTCAAGAAGAAATAGAAGAACTCACAAACCAATAACTAGTAAAGAGGTCGAATCAGTGATCAAATATCTCCCAACAAATAAAAGCCCAGGACCAGAAGGATCCACAAGGGAATTTTGTCAAACATTCCAAGAAGAATTAACACCAATCCTGCTCCGATTCTTCCAAAAACTTGAAAAGGAAGGAATATTCCCTAATTCATTCTATGAGGTCACTATCACCCTCATTTTAAAGCCACATAACAATACCATAAAAAAAGTAAATTACAGACCAATATCATTTACAAATACAGATGCAAAAATCCTCAACAAAATACTAGGAAACCAAATCCAGCAAAATATTAAAAAAATTACACAGTATGATCAAGTGGGATTTATCCCAATTATGCAGGGGTGGTTCAACATAAGTAAATCAATTAATGTTATATATGATATTAACAGAATGAAGGAACTAGGAATAGAAGGAAACACCCTCAAGATGATAAAGAGCATGTAAGAAAAACCCACAGCTAACATCATACTGAATGGTGATAGACTACAGCTTTCCATCTCAGATCAGGAACAAGATAAGGATGGCCAGTGTCACCACTGTTATTTAACATTGTGCTGGAAGTTCTAGCAATTAGGGAAGAAAAAGAAATAAAATGCATCTAAATTGTAAAGGAAGGAGTAAAACTTTCCCTATTTGTAGATGTTATGTTCCTTTATACAGAAAACCCTGAAAAATCACAACAAAACTACTAGAGCTAATAAATGAATTCAGCAAAGTGGCAAAGAGTGCACAAGCAACCCCAAAAAAATCAGCAGTATTTCTATTCAATAGTAATGAACAATAAGAAGAGGGAATCAGGAAAAATAATTTCCAATAGCAGCTAAAGTAATCAATATCTAGGAATAAATTTAACCAAGGATGTCAAGATGTATATACACATAAAATTATAAAACATTGCTAGAAGAAATCAAAGAAGACCTAAGTGAATGGAATGACATTCCATGTTCATGGATTGGAAGCTAAATACAGATCGGATGTGGACTGTACCCAAAGTGATTTACAGATTCAATGCAACCCCAATAAAAATTCTAACATCCTTCTTTGCAAAACTAGAAGAGATAATCATCAATTTATATGGAAAGGTAAGGGGTCCCAAAGAGCAAAACTCATCTTGAAAAAGAAGAACAAAGTTGGAGGACTCATGCTTCCTGATCTTCAAACTTATTACAGAGCCACAGTAATTGAACCAAATTGGTATTGACACAAGGACAGTCATTTAGACCAATGAAGTAAAATTGAGATTTCAGGAAACACCATTCACATCTATGGCCAATAGATTTTTGACAAGAAGGTAAAAATACTCAATTGGGAAAGAACAGTTTCTTCAACAAATGTTTCTGGGAATACTGGATTTTTGCAAAAGAATGAATGAAAGTAGAGCCTACCTCACACCATATACAAATGACAACTCAAAATGGATCGAAGACCTAAATATAAGAACTAGCACTATAAAACTCCTAGAAGAAAACAGGGAAACATCTTTAAGACTTTGTGTTAGGCAATGGTTTCCTAGACTTTACGTCCAAAACACAAGCAACAAAAGAAAAAATGGATAAATGGGACTTCAAGAAAATTAAAAAAAAGCCATTTGTGCATTAAAGCACTTTATCATGAAAACAACACAATCTACACATTGGGAGAAAATATTTGGAAGCCATGTATCTGATAAGGGTTTAATATCCAGAGTCTATAAAGAAATCCTATAACTCAACAACAAAAATACACAACTAAATTCACAAATGGGCAAAAAATTGAATAGATATTCCTCCAAAAAAGATAAACAAAAGGCCAAAAAAAAACACATGAAAAGATGCTCTACATCATTAGATGTCAGGGAAATGCAAATCAAAACCACCATGAGATACCACTTCACATCCACTAGAATGATTTCTACTAAAAAAAACCACAAAATTATAAGTATTAGAGAGGAGGTAGAGGAATAGGAACACTTATTCACTGCTGATGGGAATGTAAAATGGTACAGCCACTATGGAAGACAGTTTGGCATTTTCTCAGAAAGTTAGGTATAGAAATACCCTATGATCTGGCAATCCCATTTCTCGATATACATCCACAAGAATTGAAAGTAGGGACTTGAACAGATATTGGCACACCTGTTTATAGCATCATTATTCACAATTGTCAAAAGATGGAAGCAACTTAAGTGCCCATCAACTGATTAACGGATAAACAAAATGTGGAATATTCACACAATAGAATATTATCCAGCTGTAAATAGGAATGAAGTTCTGATACATGTGACAATATGCAGATGAACTTTGAAGATTTCATGTTGTGTGACATTAAAGGACAAATATTGCTTGAAACCAAAGTACAAATATTGTTCGATTTCACTGCTGTGAAAAAATTAGAATAAGCAAACTCACAGAGTCAGAATTTGGAATCTAAGTTACCAGGAGATGGGTGGGGGTTAAAGAATAAGGACTGAATACTTAAATCATGCAGAGTTTCTAATTATAATGATGGAAAAATTTTGGTAATGGCTGGTTCACAACATTTGTGAATGTAATTAACAGCTCTGAATTATACATTGAATGTAGTTAAAGGGGGGAAATTTAAGGTTGTATATGTTACTAGAATAACATTTCTTAAAAAATCCACAGTATTCTGCAACATAAGCAGTGAACCATAGGTAAACCATGGATTATATAGTTAGTAGTGCAATTATAAAAATGTGCTTTCACCAATTGTAACAAATGTACCACACCAAATGCAATCTGTTAATAATAGGTACTATATGGGAACCCTGCATTTCATGCATGGCTTTTCTGTAAACTCACAACTTCTCTAATTAAAAAAGCAACTACAAGAAAAAAGTCCATTCTCTGACTGTTCTTTGACATGGGGCTATGAAACAAGATAATCTCAGGGCTGAAAACTAGAGTTCAGCATGCCTTCCTAACCAATGCAATAGCTTTCCTAGCACATCCCTGATGAAGGCTGCTACTTGATTCACCCACTTCTACAGACGGGAGACTGGTTAATTTCTTTAGGAGGCAGTGATTCCACTGTTTGAGCCTTCATTTGTTTACTCAGAGGATATTGAATGATTGCCTACTTCGAGCCAGGCTCCATTCTAGAAGCTGGCAAGCCAGAATATGGCCCCACTCTCATGCATCTTGATTTATAGTGCAAGGAGCAAATTGCTAGACAAAAACCAAGTAAATAAACAAGTACCTCGGGTGGAGACGAATGTTTTGGAGACAATGAAAGAGTGGTGGAGAGCACCTGGGCATGGAGACAACTTTCGATTGAAGAGTTAAGGAAGACTTTGCTAAAGATGTGACAACCGAGCTAAGACCTAGAAGGATCCACCTGCCCAAGATCTGGGGAAGAAAGTTTGAGGCAGAGGAAACAGGAGCTGCCAAGTCTTTGAGTCCAGACTGAGTTTGGGACATTAAAGAAGGCCAGTGGCCTAGAGGGTAATTAAGTAGGGGGAGGACAAAAGGAGACCAGCTCAGAGAAGAGGGCTGAGGCCAGGTAGTGTAAGGCCCACCTTGTATGGAAAGGACTTTGGATTTTATTCTAAGTATGGTGAGAAGCCATCACATAGGTTTGAATGGGAAAGTGGCAAATCTGATTCATATTTTTAAAAGATGCTATGTGGAAATCAGATCGTAAAGATTGACTTTTAATTGTTCCTTCTCCTTTTGATCAAAGCTAGTTTCTTCTAGTAATGACCCCTGCACCAAAAACAAAAACAAAAACCAAACAAAGCTAATTTCCTATTTGAGTTTTTCCAAATAGTCATCACGTTTCTCTATAGTTCTTTCTAACTTCCCCTCATCTTTAAATTGACCCTTGGACTCTAGACACCTCACCATCTTGTTCATCAAACATGTAGATCTCATGTCTGTCCATACTCTCATTAATATGTGGCACCACACATACAGTCTCAAACACACTTTTGACCAGCACAAGATTCAGTGGGATTGTTGATTCCAGGGATATCTATTAATGCAGAATATTAGATTAAAGTTCTTAAGAGACAGGAGTTTTAAATATGGGACTTCTGGGTCTGTGGATGGCTCCATGTCCCCCAGACATTATTCAAAATTGTATATATATGTTTGATTCACATGTGTGCTGTGTATGCACAGGAAATAAATCCATAGCATTCATCAAAGTCTCAAACAGATCAGCATCTTCAAAAATAGAGAGCCACTTCCCTAGGAAGTTAAAGCAAAGGATTTTTACATCAAGGAGAAGCTACATTCTTCTCTAGTCCCACTTTCTCCCTCCTGCTCCAAATGCATTTACAGTTTTCTTGAGCTCTTTCTCCTGCTTCACACCCCACTTTAAATTCCTCCTCTAGTGTCTTATAAATCATGACAACCTTTGCTTTCTTCTCAGAGCCAGGCTCGTCGGGAAGGCTGTGGCTTAACTAGCAGGGATGAGGACATGCAAAGACATGGGCAGAGGGCCAGAGGGATTTTTTTTTTCTGGTATAGATCTTTGGAACTGACCTGTGTGCCACTCTTGCAGATATCTTAAGACCAGGGCACAGAATCTGGTAAAAGGCTTCAATAAAATCTAGTGCAGAGGGCAAAGTCATCTTAAAAGAATTATTATTCATTTCCCATTGCAGTTAATTTTGGCACCTTCATCAGGGTTTAAATTCTAGTACCCTATCATATCAAAGGAAGAAAAGTATTTGATGTACGTGTTAATTACTGCTAAGATGTAGCTGCTTAAATCAAGAGTTTAATCTTCGTTTGACTATTCAGAACAGCTCTGAGTGAGGGATGGGGAGAAGCCCCTTTTGATTTGGGTTATTTAAATAAATGATGAGAAATCCCAGTTAAAGGGCCTCCTATTTTCTAAACTGGTATCCAGATGCCTTGCAGTTAGTTCCCAGCCAAAGGAAAAATAGAAAATCGAGTTCTTTCAGGTATTCCTAAGTCTTTGACTGGACTATAAAGTGGGAGGGGTCCTGAGTCATATGATCAATTTTTTTTGCATGGGCAGGCACTGGGAATCGAACACAGGTCTCAGCATGGCAGGCAAGAATTCTGCTACTGAGCCACTGTGGCACCGCCCTAGTCATATGATTATACGTGTTCAAAGGCTGCAGAATCCGCAGAGTGATAGCCTAATGGTAAGTGTCATTTTCAAAGTATGGGAGAGTCTTAAAAACTAGATCCACATGGGAAGTAATATGCTATTATTTAAAAACATAAATTGCCAAAATGGTACTACTCTTGGATATACTCTACATAAGAACCACTTTGGATGAATCCTAATACACTTTTTTTTTTACTATGAAACAATAAAACCCCTCGAAATGCCAAGTTATTTACCAAGTGATTAAATCATGGTCATTCATTGTAGTTTTACTAGAACATTGTTTTCTTGGATCGCCAAGGCTTTATTGCTCAGACAGAACACTTTGTTTCTAATCATTCCTATTGATTTTGCTATATTACCTTATATTTTTAGATTTGTTTTACTGCCTGGCACTAAATTCTAGCCTTAATGTGCTATCTGAAATGAGCTATATCATCATGTTTCTCAAACCTTTTGAAGATGATTATCTTCTCCAGCATGGATAAGAAATGCTCAGTTTTGGCTGTGGAATGAGGTGGGGATGGTTGAGGTAAGGGAGATGGATCCTTGTCCCTGGGGCTGGTGGTGGATTGTTTCTGGAGTGAAGACAGTTCTGAGCTGCTGGGTGGAGACTAGGGGGTGTGGGAATCTGGACACACAGCAGAGACGGCATCCGGGGTAGAATTTGTGTCACCATTTTGCTGTTGTTGCTCAGCTCCCTTGGGATTTGTGGCTCACATTGCATCTTCGAGGTGCTTTGCAGACGAGGCTTGCAAAGTCATCAGTGGAGAGCCTGATGACTTCAGAGAAAGTTGTCGTGCCTTTGGGTGCTGTTTTAACCCCTGTCTTTAAAGACCCCCTCTAAAGGTTGTGAATGATGGTGACACATCTTATCTCAAGTTGAGCCACAAATTCCCATTCTCTGGACAAACATCCTGGCATCTGTACCAGGGAGGAAGGAGGGTGGCTGGTTCTGGCTTGTGCATGATGAGGCTATGGTTTCTGTGAAGCAAGGGCAGCTACTGATCACTCCTTGGGGCGGCCATCGCATGGCCCCTGGGGGCACAGCAAGATGCCACACTCTTTTTTCAGGTCCTAGTACAATTAACTTGGCTCTTTGACTGCCCTTTAGGTGAGGCCTGATTCTTGAACCCTCGGGGCTCAAATCCTAAAAGGGGAAAAGAATTCTAAGAGCCGCATTTTCAACAGTGCTAACTACATGCTGGGCACTGTTCTATATCGATTCTTTTAATCCTCACAGTTGAGCTCATACGGCAGGTCCTGTCATTATCCCCACTGTGCACACAGAGAAGCCGAGGCACTGAGAGGTGAAGTATTGTGCCTAAGATTACATGAACTAGTGAGTGGTGGTTCCAGAGACCAGGCCTTGGCAATCTGACTCTGGAGTCTGGGCTCTTAAGTAATTGCATTTATATCATATTTATAATTTACCAAGCATTCCCTACTAATGATCTCATCTGATCTTCGCAGCAACCTTGAGGCTTTATTTTAAGGACAAAACAGACATGGGTAGTCATTTATCTGAGGTGTAACAGCCAAACTGATACCAGAGCCCTAACTTTCTTTCTTTCTCTCTCGCTTAGACATATCTGCATGGGTGAGTGCTCCACAAACACATGGGGAGGGGAAGCCGAAGGCATCTCTGAATGTAAGCAGTCTGCCCCAAAGGAAAACACAGCCCCTCTTTGATGGTGTGTGGGACAAGCCCCCGGGGACCAGCGTTCAGAGCAGCAAATAGCCTCCATCTGGATTATGTGTGAACAGATGAAGGGAGCACCCTCAATTCTCCCCTGTTTCCTGGGCACACCCTCATCCGTGCTCTCCTCTGTTTGTTGCTCCTTCAAGGTGATTACATGTTCCTTGAAGGAAAGGGATATGGTGGTATTCTGTGATGTTGGCTGCTTGATGTGCTGATGAGATTCTGCAGCCATTGGAACGAACAAAAAAGCATTCAAGATTCTGTGTGAATCTGTGCGAATCTTCAGTCATGAAGGAGGAGGGGAAAGCAGGTCAGAGTGAGCAGGAAGGTGAAATGGGCAACCGTATATAGGCAAGCTAGGAAAGAGAGGGCACCTGCGGGTTCGCCTGGGCAGTGTGGAGGGCACTCCCTGTTTGCTTTCTTAAAACAAAAGAACAGACCAGCCAAAAAGGTGATGAGGAGAAGTCTACTAAATGTTAAGCTGGAAGACAGAGGCAAACGTGAAAAAAAGTATGGTTCTCAAGATGAACAAACAAGCTAGAAAGGTCTTTTTTGGTGTGTGTTGGGGCTTCTTGTTGAACCCAGCACTAAAAGTCATGCTCTTTCTCTCCCTCAGAAGAGGCTGGAAAATGGACATTTTATTCATGTTGAGGAAGTAATTGTGAGCAGAAGTCTGAACTCAATAAATGATGCTTGAAATGGTAGGGAATTGAAGAGTCAGGAGCTCAAACAAGGACAGCACAGGAGCTGGCCTCTGCTTGACTTTGCTTTTCCACCTGTGGCTTGGGAAGGACCATCCTCACTGGTGATGGATTTTGGTTTAGCATTTTGAGACTCCTGGAGGAAAGGTCAGGCTACTAACAAGGAAAATGGCATTTCAATAGGAAAGAAGGACTAGGATACCTAGAGGGGGAAGCCAGAATGAAAGATGGATGGGTCAGAGAATGGTGATAAGTGTTTTGTAGCTGAGATCATCTGTTAATCTCACCAAAAAGATAATTGTTTTTGCATGCTCAGGTTTCCACCGGCAACAAAAACCAAGGCCTTTCTTAGAACACGAAATGTGGATCACTTACACCAGAAAGATTTGAAAAGCACCATCAGGTGCTTAAAAAGCAATTATAATTGGGAAGACAAATAATTAGTAATTCATTTCTATCAGGTAAACACATGCATATTTACACTGGCTTGAGAGCCCAGATCACCTCTTCCCATTCTTGGGACTCTTCTAAATGTCAGCACAGTGTGCCCTATACATGCTCCTTTGCTAGTCACTGCACAGAGTAGGCTCTGCAGAAGTGGGATGCTTGGGCATGCCGTGTAATTCAGCACTAAGTATCCTATTGATTCACTGAAGTGCTGCCATGGATTTTAATGGAGACAAATATTGTGGCTGTGATTTTCAAAGGGCTGAGTAATTCCCAAGCATCAATAACATCTGTCATGATGTAATACAGGGCGACCTCAAAATACTTGACTTGAGGCCAACTGGGGAAGGGAGGGCTGTGGGAGTGAGCCCTCGGGTACTGACCCAGGGCTTGGGGAAGCAGCCTGCACTTTTTCAAGACCTGCAGAGGTCAGGATAGTGGGAGCTGGGTTGGGACGGGTGGTGGTGGTGGAAGTGACAGGTCTGTTGTTGGCATTAACTGGTGGTTCATCACAAAGGCCCTGACTGATGGCAGGTACAGGCCTCCAAATTCCATCACAGTAGCTTGCCAGGCCTGGGGAGGTCAGATTCCACAGGGCTGCAGAGAATAGGTTGGGTTCTCCTAGCTTTTCCACCAGAAGAGCTACATGTTCCTAAGTCTCTGATTGGAACTGCTCTAATTCTGCAGCGTAGCCTCTGACTAACAGCCTCTGCTTGATTTGGGCATGCACCTATTCAGTACATCATTCCAGGGATGTTTTCAGAGAGGTGAAGTGACTTGGCCAAGGTCACACAGCAAGGTATTCAGGAGCTGTACTAGAATCCAGGTCTCCTGATTTTTTAATGCAGTCTGTTCTTTAGGTAGGATCTCAGGAAACTCTTTTAATATAAAACCTGAAACAAGTAATATTTCCTTCCCCCAAAGGACCTGTAAAAACCTCAGGTTTGTAATTGTAAGAAATCAATTACCCCCAAACAAATGCTATTTCAGTCACATTCTGCTGGCTGCTCAATCTCTCCTACACCCCAATTCATTCTCAAGACTGCTACTCACATTATCTTGCCACAAGACGAATTTGATCTTGTCACTTTCCAGCATAAAGACCTCTATCAGCCCCTCTCTGCTGCCAGGATAAACCCCTTGGACGGATCTTTACCATCTCTCAAGCCTTCACTTTGATGTCCTCCCTGCCCTGTCCTGACTGCTGACCATCCCCTTCCCTTTCATCCTTTGAATATTTAATACACGCCAGTCCCTCTGTCTTGAATATCCTTTCCTCATCTGCTGCCCAGGAAACTCCTATCCATCCTTCAAGGGCCAGATTAACTAGCCCACCCCTGAGAATAATCCCTTCCTCTCCCAGGTGGAGTTATGAGCAGTCCTTGATCTAAATCCCTAGAACATAGCTCATCTATTTATTACATTTATTACTTTATCCTAAAAGCCTTCCTGTTGTACCATAGGTATCTATTTTCCTGTCCATCTTCTCCCACTGGAATTTGACTTGCGGTGGCCAGGGTTCACGCCTGACATTTTTATATTCCACTTTCTGGCACATAGTAGGCACATTTTTTTGCTTAATTAATGAATGCCTGGGTAGATTCAGGAATCAGAAACCTGCTGGAGTAGGAACCATCGGTTGGGTTTATGGCACATGAATTGGCCCGTGAGATACCTGTTTCTGCAGTTCTTTCATAGGATGGAAACGTGGAGGCAAGAAGGCACTGCCTCAGCCCAGCAGCATTCCGGGGGTCTCAAAAAGGGGTCTGTAGGGCTGAGTTTGCCCTTTCACCACCAAATTTCTTGAAAGCTGTGGCCATGAACGTGTGGGCAGCTGTATACTCTTTGGAGTACAGAGGCTGATACTTCAATGAGGACAACAGCCCACTCACTTTTAATGTAAATCAGACTGATGAGCAGGGTTGACATTCAAATACCCAATACCTGGCACAGAATGGACATCGGCCATCAGAGTCTGGTGCAGACTCTGGGCTGAAGCAGAGTCCTGGAGGTTTCCTTTGTGCCGAGCATAAACTCTTTAGTTGCTGGTTGGTAGGGTGTGTTTTGGAGGAGGGCCTGGGCATAGTGGAAGGAACACTTTGGGTGAGGGCACTTGGAACAGAGACTTTACTGACCAGAATGAGAGCATTTCAGTATTTTAACAACCAGCACTGGTGCCATTTGTGTTGCTGCATGCCAGCTTGTTGATATGCCCCATTACAGAATAACAAAAGTTTTATCCCTCCAAGGAAGGTGTGTGTATGTGTGTGTGTGTGTGTGGGGGGGAATGTGCACACACGTATGTGTTGGAGGTGGTTGGAAGGAGTGAGGCAAAGCTTTTATGAGAAGACAGAATTTGAGCTGAACCTTTAACATTCTATAAAGGGGTGGTGGAGACCAGGGAATTTTGGGCAGAGAAATGGAATGAGTGAAGGCCCATAAACATTAATGGATCTTTTTGGGAACCCTGGAGGTGATGGGGGAAGGAGAAGGGTGCTGACAGCCACGGTGAAGAGTTATTTTCTTGCTTGTGTTCCCACTGCTTGGGGAGGCTGCAGGCTGCCCCTTGCTGGGACAACTGGGGTGCTGTCTTCCCCAAGCCTGGAGCTGTCACCTGTGATGGGAGCAAGCCTCTCCTTAATGAAGAACGTGATGGCAGCCTCCCTGGCTCCTCGGTGACGGATGCACCCTGCCTGGCTGCCATGCGGCCAGTGCGTCCTATCACGGTACATCATCTCCTAATTAACATGTCTTGTCAGGTCCAGCAGTTGGCTTCAGTAAACATGTTCTTAGCAGCTGTCACTGGGACCCTGTGTGGGGCCCGCTGCCTCATTAACTCACAAGAAGGGTGATGGCGCTGGCACCGGGTGGAGGGAGAGGGATCCTCTTTGTGGGAGTGTTGGCAGGATTGGAGAGATGTCAGGTGCTGGGAGAGAACTCAGGGGGCCCTGTGGAGGTGTTGGCCCCACGTGGAGAGGCTTCTTGGAAACCTTTCTAATTGTGTAGCAAGAGGATGGGGGGTGGGTGGGTGCCAGTGCGGTCAGGGAAACAGGCTAGGCAGTGGGAGTCCTGGGGCGTTATCTCAAAAATTTTGATGATTCCAGCCCAAGGCGCCTCGTAGACTTGCTGATTGGATCTAATGTGAACATGAAAATTCCAAGGTTGGGAGAAACCTAAATACTATACAAAGAACAAGGTCAGGGTATTGCTGTAATTTGGGGGGTATCAGGGAATATTCTTTGCTCAGGCAAAGCCAATCCTCTGGTGCTTCTCTAAATATGACCTGCCCGGGCCTCCTGCCTGCACTTTCTGGTCACTTATCTCATGAAACCCTTTCTCTCCACCTTCTTCAGGGCTCAGCTCAGCCTAGGAACATCACACCATCACTAGAAGGAACATCACACCACCCCAGAAGGAGGCACTCCTCTTCCTCTGCCAGGGCACCACCCAGCAAGAGCAAGCAGGCTGCCTCATGCCATTTGCATGGACTTCCCTTGCCTATCCCTCTCACTGGATTTTTTTTTTTTACACTTCCCTCTAGCCTTTCTAATACACTTTAGACTAAAAAGGGATATCTATATAATACATAAGAATGACCTCCAGGATAACCTCTCGACTCTATTAGAAATCTCTCAGCCACTGACT
This sequence comes from Myrmecophaga tridactyla, assembly GCA_004026745.1. NCBI lineage: Eukaryota > Metazoa > Chordata > Mammalia > Pilosa > Myrmecophagidae > Myrmecophaga > Myrmecophaga tridactyla. The sequence continues at coordinate 19,480 of PVIY010042480.1, forward strand.
CTTTATTTTGTTTCATTTCTCTCTTCCCCCTTTCAGTCAAGAAGGTTTTCTCAATCCCTTGATGCTGAGTTCCAGCTCATTCTAGGATTTCTGTTCCATGTTGCCAGGAAGGTTTACACCCGTGGGAGTCATGTCCCACGTAGAGGCGGGGAGGGCAGTAAGTTTGCTTGTTGTGTTGGCTGAGAGAGAGAGAGAGAGGCCACATCTGAGCAACACAAGAGGTTCTCTGGGCATGACTCTTAGGAAATTAAGCCTAATTTTAAGTAGGTTTAGCCTATCCTTTGCTGGGATATGTTTCATATGAAAAAACCCCAAGATTGAGGGTTCGGCCTATTGATTTCGTTATCCTCACTGCTTGTGAGAACATCAGGCCTTCTCCATATGGGGAAGTTGAATTTTCCCTCTTTCTCACCATTCCCCCAAGGGGACTTTGCAAATACTTTTTTTATTCACTATTCAAATCACTCTGGGATTTATCAGGGCATCACTCTGGACAAACCTACAAAATCCCTCACTGGTTTTTGTGCACATGTCTACACTCTGCACCCATGAGAGCACACAGTAGGTAGCTGATAAACATTTACAGAGCAGGAAAAGCAGTACATTCTGTTCTCACAGCTCTCACCACAATGATGGACCATCTCCCAATTCCCTTCAACAGGTGATTCTATTGTCAGCCTTTCTATACACCTTCTTCTGAGGCTAGCCCACAGCTCCTGTGAAGGTCAGGTTCTGGTATCAACTTGACCAAGTGATGATGCCCAGTTGTTTGGTCAAGCAAGCACTGGTCTGACCGGTGAGACAAAGATATTTCATGGCTGGCTGATAAACTGAGAGGCTGGCATATCAAATCATCAGTTAGTTGATTGCATCTGTGGCTGATTACATCTGCGATCAAGCAAGGCATGCTTCCCCACAAATGAGATAATCCAATCAATTGCAGGCTTTTAAGGAAGAAGAGAGACTCTTTCACTGCTTCTTCAACCAGGGAGGCTCTGGTGTTGAGTTTGTCCAGACCCTTCATCAGGCCAGTTTCACAGCCTGTCTGATGGATTTTGAACTCTTCCATGTTGTGTGAGACACCTTTATAAAATTCCTATTTACAGATCTCTCCTGTTGGTTCCGTTTCTCTAGAGAACCTGACTAATACCGTTCCCTTGGGGTAGTACATGTCTGTTTTCTCTTTGTCTGTCCCCAGCAGAAAATAGGAACTTGATCATTTGATCACCATCCTTTACACCTATCCTGGAAAGATGGTACTGGGTACCCCATCTCACTTCTTTCCATCTTCCCTCATCTTCATATTTCAAGCCTGTTACAGGAAGCTTGGCTCTCCTCCCTGCACCGGGCTTGCTGCTCCTGCACGGGGTCTGTCCTGGGTAGATTTGAAGCAACTGAGGATGTTGTGAAAGCAT
>PVIY010042481.1:0-20956 GCA_004026745.1 Myrmecophaga tridactyla
AAATGGTGCAACCACTGTGGAAGGCAGTTTGGCGGTTCCTCAAAAAGCTGAATATAGAATTGCCATATGACCCAGCAATACCATTGCTAGGTATCTACTCAGAGGACTTAAGGGCAAAGACACAAACGGACATTTGCACACCAATGTTTATAGCAGTATTATTTACAATTGCAAAGAGATGGAAACAGCCAAAATGTCCGTCAACAGATGAGTGGCTAAACAAACTGTGGTATATACATACAATGGAATATTATGCAGCTTTAAGACAGAATAAACTTATGAAGTATGTAACAACATGGATGGACCTTGAGAACATTATGCTGAGTGAGACCAGCCAAAAACTAAAGGACAAATAAGGTATGGTCTCACTGATATGAACTGACATTAGTGAATAAACTTGGAATATGTCGTTGGTAACAGAGATCATCAGGGGATAGAAATAGGGTAAGATATTCAGTAATTGGAACTGAAGGGATACAGACTGTGCAACAGGACTGGATACAAACACTCAGAAATGGACAGCACAATATTACCTAACTCTAATGTAATTATGTTAAAACACTGAATGAAGCTGCATGTGAGAACGATAGAGGGAGGAGGGCTGGGGATATAAATGAAATCAGAAAGAAAGATAGATGTTAAAGATCGAGACGGTATAATCCAGAATGCCTGGAGTGTATAATAATAGTGAAATGTACAATGTACAAATTTTAAAATGTTTTGGCATGAGAAAGAACAAAGGAATGTGATTATTGCAAGGTGCTGAAATAGATGGTAATTAATACTTTAAAATATCACCTTATGTGTGAGACTAAAGCAAAAAATGTTTATTTGTTACAAAATTTATATTTTGACTAGAGCATTTCCTAATATGACTCACGTAGATAGTTTGATTGAATGTCATAAGTACTTGGAATCTCAGGTAGCACATGAGATTTTGTTGGTTTGTCCAGAGTGATGCCCTGATGAATCCCAGAATGATTTGATCAGTGACTGGAAAAGTATTTGCAAGCCCCCTTCAGGGAATGGTGAGATCAGGGAGAAATTCAACTTCCCCAAGTTGAATTCTTGATATTCTCACAAGCACTGTGGACAACCAAAGCTATAGGCTGAGCCCCCAGTCTTGGGGGTTGTTCATATGAAACTTAACCCCACAAAGGATAGGTCAAGTCTACTTAAAATTTAGGCCTAAGAGTCACCCCCAGAAGAGCCTCTTTTGTTGCTCAGATGTGGCCTCTCTCTCCAGCCAACATGATGAGCAGTATCATCACCCTCCCCCTCTCTGCATGGGACATGATTCCCAGGGGTGTGGACCTTCCTGGCAACGTGGGACAGAGATCCTGGAATGAGCTGAGACTCAGCATCAAGGGACTGAGAAAAACCCTAGAATGAGCTGAGAATTAACATCGAGGGATTGAGAGAACCTTCTCAACCAAAGGGGGAAGAGTGAAATGAGACTAAGTGTCAATGGCTGAGAGATTCCAAACAGAGTCAAGAGGTTATCCTGGAGGTTATTCTTATACATTAAGTAGATATCATCTTGTTGTTCAAGATGTAGTGGAGAGGCTGCAGGGAACTGCCTGAAAATGTAGAGCTATGTTCCAGTAGCCATGTTTCTTGATGAACAATGATATAGCTTTCACAATGAGACTCTGTGAATGTGAAAACCTTGTGTCTGATGCTCCTTTTAGCTACTATATCAACAGAAGAGTAGAACATATGGGATAAAAATAAATAATAGGGGGAACAAATGTTAAAATAAATTCAGCTTGAAATGTTAGTGGTAAATGAAAGTGAGGGGTAAGGGGTATGGTATGTATAATCTTTTTTTCTCTATTATTGTTTTATTTCTTTTTCTGTTGTCATTTTATTTCTTTTTCTAAATCGATGCAAATGTTCTAAGAAATGATGAATATGCAACTATGTGATAATATTAAGAATTACTGATTGTATATGTAGAATGGAATGATATCTTAATGTTTTTTGTTAATTTTTTAATTAATAAAAAAGTTTAAATAAAAAATAATAATAATGGGGGTATAAAGAGTATGGGATTTTTCTTTTTGAAGCAATGAAAATGTTCTCAAATTGATTATGGTGTTGAATGCAAAATTCTTATACCAAGAGTATATTTTGGGGCTTCTGGGCCAAGACAGTGGCTTAACAATGTGCGCATTTTAGTTCGTCCTCCAGAACAACTACTAAATAACCAGAAACAATACAGAACAGCTCCTGGGTCCACATCAGTGACCAGACACACAGTATACCAGTGACAGCTAGACCGGCTGTGAGCCTCTTCAGAACTGTGAGTTCCCCAAGCCATGGTGGCTGGTGCCCCTCCCCCACAGGCTGCTTCCCAGAGGGAAAGGAAAGAGATTTTACCAGCAGGCCCCCAGCTCAGGTGAGCCTGATCAAACAGCGGTTGCTCATTTTTGCCCCAGCATCAAGGGGGCAAGGCTGACAGAGAAAGGAAATAAAAAGAAGAAAACGGAGGTTTTTGTGGCTGTCTTTCTACAAAGCCTTGACTGTCTTTGCATACAGTGGCAGGACTCCTCAGGCTGAAACTGCCCCAGGCATAGGCAGAAACAAACTCGTTTGAGGGCTTGTCTGGAGCCTGTGCCTTCCCCAGGGGAGAGGTGAAGCCCAACTCAGATGGAATCCCTCTCTCAAGGAATTCAGACACCAGGGTTTGGTAATTTGAAGCCATTAAAACCAGCCTACAACCTCTCTTCTGTCTCCACCACACCCCCAGCAGGGAGAGTCTGCCAAAGTTAAATGTACTGCATCATCTTATGCTGGTGGGACCTGCAAGCACACAAGCGCCACATATTAAACTCCACAATCAAAAGATATAGACTGGCAGGATGGATTAAAAAACAAGACCCATCTATATGCTGTCTCTACTCAAAGGACATGAGAGCAAGGACACAAATGGACATTTGCACACAAATGGTTATAGCAGCATTATTTACAATTACCAAGAGATGGAAACAGTCAAAATGTCCATCAATGGACAGGTGGCTAAACAAACTGTGGAATAAACATACGATGGAATATCATGCAGCTATAAGACAGAATAAAGTTATGAAGTATGTAACAACATGGATGGACCTAAGGACATTATGCTGAGTGTGATTAGCCAAAAACAAAAGGACAAATACTGTATGGTCTCACTGATATAAACTGACATTAATGAATAAACTTGGAATATTTCATTGGTAACAGAGACCATCAGGACATAGAAATAGGGTAAGATATTGGGTAACTGGAGCTGAAGGGATACAGATTGTGCAACAGGACTGAATATAAAAAGTCAGAAATGGACAGCACAACACTACCTAACTGTAATACAATTATGTTAAAACACTGAATGAAGCTGAATGTGAGAATAATAGAGGGAGAAGGACTGGAGGCATAAATGAAATCAGAAAAAAAGACTATAAAGATTGAGATGGTATAATCTAGGAATGCCTAGAGTGTATAATGATAGTGACTAAATGTACAAATTTAAAAATGTTTTTGCGTGAGGAAGAACAAAGGAATGTCATTACTGCAGGGTGCTGAAAATAGATGGTAATTAATATCTTAAAATTTCACCTTATATGTGAGACTAAATCAAAAAATGTTTATTTATTACAAGATTTATATTTTGACTAGTGCATCTCCTAATATAACTATGTAGATAGTTGGTTGAACAACATAAGTACATGGAACCTTGGATAGGACATTAGATTTTATTGGTTTGTCCAGATTGATGCCCTGATGAATCTCACAGTGATTTGATCAGTGAGTGGGAAAGTATTTGCAAAGTCCCCTTTGGGGAATGGTGAGAACGGGGGAAAATTCAATCTCCCCAAGTTGAATTATTGATATTCTCACAAGCAGTGCAGACAACCAAAGCTATAGGCTGAGCTTCACATGAAACTTGACCCCACAAGGGATAGGTCAAGCCTACTTAAAATTAGGCCTAAGAGTCACCCCCAAGAGAATCTCTTTTGTTGCTCAGATGTGGCCTCTGTCTCCAGCCAATACAGCAAGCAAACTCACCACTCTCCCCTGTCTACATGGGACATGACTTCCAGGGGTGTGGACCTTCCTGGCAACGTGGGACAGAAGTCCTAGAATGAGCTGAGACTCAGCATCAAGGGATTGAGAAAAACTCTAGAATGAGCTGAGACCCAGCATCAAGGGATTGAGAAAACCTTCTTGACCAAAAGGGGGAAGAGTGAAATGAGACAAAGTGTCAATGGCTGTGAAATTCCAAACAGAGTCGAGAGGTTATCCTGAAGGTTATTCTTACACATTAAGTAGATACCACCTTGTTAAACAAGATGTAATGGAGAGGCTGGAGGGAACTGCCTGAAAATGTAGAGCTGTGTTCCAGTAGCCATGTTTCTTGATGATGATTGTGTAATGATATAGCTTTCACAATGGGACTGTGTGATTGTGAAAACCTTGTCTGATGCTCCTTTTATCTACCTTGTCAACAAATGAGTAGAACATATGGAATAAAAATAAATAATAGGGGGAACAAATGTTAAAATAAATTCAGTTTGAAATGCTAGTGATCAATGAAAGGGAGGGGTAAGAGTTATGGTATGTAAATTTTTTTCTTTTTTCTTTTTCTGTTTTTGTTTTATTTTTCTGATGTCTTTTTATTTCTTTTTCTGAATTGATGCAAAATGTTCTAAGAAATGATCATGATGATGAATATGCAACTATGTTATGATATTGTGAATTACTGATTGTATATGTAGAATGGAATGAGCATATATTAAGGATGTTTGCGTTTCTTTCTTTTAATTTTTTTAATTAATCAAAAATAAAAAAACAAAGGCTAAAAAGCTATAAAGGAGAAAAATGAAACTGCACAGGAAAAAAACATGAAGATGATTTATTCATCTCCCAATATATCCTACAACCAATGATAGAAAATTAAAAACATGAGGAAAAATAGATCTCACAAATTCAAAAAAAAAGTTTATTTTATAAATTTATAAATGGTAGATGCAAGTTGAGCTTTTTAACAAAAAAAGGATGAGGGTAAAGGGGTGAAAACATTAAAAAAAAATTCCCAAAGGTGAAATAAAGCTGTGAAAAAAGTTTTGAAAAATAAAAAAAAAAGAGTATATTTTGGATGGATTGTGTGGTGTGTGGATAAAACTGTTTTAAAAAGAAAAGAAGGTGCTGCATTTTGTCAAATGTCTTTGCTGCATCAATTACACTACTTATAGTCTTTACATTGCACCAAACTTGCATACCAGAAATTCCTATTGTTTTAAGCTGCAAAGTTTGTGGTACTTTTTGTATGGCAGCCCTAGCAAATTAAACTTCTCCCTGCCTCCAAAGATAGCCACATCCTAATCTGCGGACCTGTGACTATGATACTGTAGATGGCAAAAGGGATTTTGCAGATGAGAATAAATTAAGGATCTTTAGATGGGGAGAATATCCCGGATTATCCAGGTGGACCTAATGTCATCACAACGGTCTTTATAGGAAGGAAGCCGGGGGTTCAGGGTCACAGATGGAGAGATGACGATGCAAGCAGAAGTTGGAGTAATGCAGGGCTTGAGCCAAGGAATTAGGGCAGCCTCTAGAAGCTGGAAAAAGGAAGGAAATGGATTCTCCCTTGGAGCCTATAGGAAGAACATGGTGACACATTGGCTTTGGGACTTCTTTTATTCAGAACTTTAAGAGAATAAATTTATACTGTTTTAAGTCATTAAGTTTGTGCTATTTGTTACAGCAGCCACAAGAAATTAAACCAGGTACTCTGAGCCCTAGTTTCCTTCTGTGAAAAATGAGAGGATTAAAAATAATTTTAAGGAATTCAGCACATAGTAAGTACTCAGTAAGTGGCAGCTATTATGACTCATACTTTATTGTTAGAGACACCATTTAGCATATTGGTTTAAACCCTGGATTCTAGAGTCACATAGACAGATATTCCTTTCCTGTTTCTGCTGATTATTAATTTTGTGTTTCCTCATTTGTAAAATGGAGTTGATAATAGTTTCATATCATAAAATTATTGTGAGGATTAACTGAAATAATTCATATAAAATACTTAGCACTGTGCTCGGTATGTGATTAGCATGCAATAATTTGGGCCACAATGAATCCTCCTTCTCCTCCTCCTCCTGCTTTTGCTCCTGCAGTTTCACTACTCAAGCACTCAAAAACTATGTCTGTAATTTAAAATACTACTCCTGTAATTTCCTGCCACCAGATGACTATATCTCGCCACACTCACTCATTCTGAACTTCAAAGGCTGAAGATTGTCTGAGGTTTAAATGGTAGCTCTATCCTGAGCTCACCCAGCTTTAACCTTTGCCCTTAATTCCCCCCATTCCATTCCAAAGAGATTTCTTAATTAACATGGCTAAGCTTTGTTTAAGTAAATATCAACTTAAGCCCAACTGTTAAAGTCCAATCATGGTTTTCACTTTACATAACCAAACTCTTAAGATACAATTACATTTTTATTTTTTGCCCTAAGCATTGTTTTACCAGATCATTATCAACTGATCTTTATGCACAAGGATTTCTTACTGATCTTTATATAGATTATTAAAATATATTCTAGTCCTCAACATTTGCTAAATCATGAAGAATATCTTTAATGCCCCTGTTTCAATACTCCTCTTCTACCTTATAAACTTTTAATTATAAATTAAAGATAAAACATAACAAATATAAATCAAAATATTCAACATGCCTGGACATGACTTATTTCTTATTACTTGATTTTAAAGCACTTACAAAATGAAAATGAAAGCTTAAAGGGACTAATTTCTGATTTTCACTAAGTTTACTTCTGATAAAATGTTCATGACCATCACAATGAATGTCACCATAAAAAAAAAGAACAAACAGTTTGGCATGGAAACCTGGCTCATGTTCTGTTTTAGGTAGAAGGCTAATTCACAATATTTATATCTGTATTCATTGACACAAGTGAGTCTGCCAAAATGGGAAATTTAGTTTCTATGTAACATTTAAGTGAGAGTCCATTTCTAATTTGTCAACCAAAATAAGACTTTTGAGAATGAAGGGGTGCACTACTAATAATTATATTAGGACAATAGGTAAAAATCAGAACTGTCCTGGCCAATCTGGACATGTAATCAATATGGTTACTCTTATTTAAATGGATGTAGACATAGCCCTGAATGAACAGTTGGAAGGGAGTTGTGGAGAGAAAATAAAATAGACCCCACCTCCATATTTATCCTTCCCCTTAACTGATGTCAAAGTGTCTTTTAAAGGATTTTTTGGCTTTATGAGTCTCAGGCTAACTTTGAACACAGAAGAAGGAACCAGAAGCCTTTAGATACTCAATAGAATTCTTCCCAACTCCTTGACTATCTTCTTTCACATTCTGTTTATGACTTAATTTCAATCATATTTATCATTCAAAAAACTTTTATTTTAGCAACTATTACATGCTAGGTATATTTAGAAATATATAAGAATCCTTAAGAACATTCAAACAGATCCTTGAACACTGATATTCAAAGCATTATTCACAAAAGCCAAGGTGAAAACAACCCAATTGCCCATAGAATGATGAATGGCTAAATAAAGTGTGAGATATAAATACATACACAATTGAATATCATTCAGCTGAAAAAAGAAATGAAAAAAATATTTAAAAAAGGAAATGGAGTTCTGATACATGCTATAGAATGGAAGAACCTTGAAAACATTATGTTGAATGAAAAAAGCCAGACTCAGAAAGACAAACATATTATTCCACTTATATAAAATATCTAAAATGAGCAAATTAATGGAAGGCAAATGATGACATGCACTGGCCTTCTCTCCCAACTTCTAGGTTTGAAAGGTTTTTGCTGGTGCATGTCCTTACTTCATCTCCAAACATCTGGGTCTGTGTCATCTCTGAGCTCTGAGCTGAGTTGTGGTGAGCTATGCTGAATTCCTTCTCTCTCTCTCTCTCTTCTGACTCTTCCTTTAAATCTCCAGATGATCATATTAAAATGTGACTCATTGTGGAAGGCACTCCCCTTAGCCAACCACAGGTGTGATCAGCCATAGATGAATTTCACATGCTGATGATTTAGGTCCATAGCAACAGAACAACAGCCACAGGGCACCATCACCTGTCCAGCTCTTGCCAACTTGGCAATTATACACATCATCTTAAATCATACTTAATCTCCAAGTAGAAAACAATAACAGAAAAATTTTTCACCTAACAATGCTCATCTTTCCTGCAGACAATGCACCAAATCTTTCCATATACAAAATACATTCATTTCATCACACTATCACAAAGACAAAAATCATTTGAGTAACACCAACTCAAAAGTAGGACAAAATTTTATCAAAATCAGTTTCAGGCATGGTCTGTTTTAAGGCAAAATTCTCCTCTGGTTATGGACCAGTGTACTTATATCAAGTTATCTGCTTCCAATATACAAAGAAGGAATAATCATAGGATAAATGCCATAGAGAGATATTGGAAGGAAAACAGGGGTCACTTGACCCAAACAATTCCAAAAATTTGCAAGGCAAACTTCATTAGATTTCAAAGTCTGAGAATCATTCATCTCATGGCTTTAGAAAGCTACCCTTTCCAAGGAGCAACACAGTGGCTCTGTTCTCTCTAAACACTGGGATGAGGATTGCAGTATTGGACAGATGATTTTTTCAGCCCCACCCTCCTCCAGCATCTAAGTGGCACCCAGATTCTCTGCCACCTCTGGGCCCCAAGTTCAAACCCTTCAGAGCAATAGGGTGGCAGCCAGGCTCCCCGCAACCCATAGAGATTGTATTCCACCCTCTCTTGGGCCTGGGCACCAGAACTCTTCCTGAACATCGAGGCAGAAGGCCTGCCCCCTGCCTCTGGAGCAAACTCACAAACTCCACATGCACCGGTGGATCCACTCTCCTAGGCCAAGGTTTCTTGGCTTCAGACCTTAGCTTCCATAGTTCTGCCTCTGAGTTTATTTTTCTTTCAATCTGTCCATTTTCTGTCCCTTCCAGTCCAGACAATCAGTGGTTCCATTTATACAGATCTTGCAAAAAAAAAAAAAAACTGTTGACATGACATGACATGCAGCATACGGTGATCAAAGCCATCAGACAATAGGATCTTTCACAGATACTTTCTGGATAACTCCATCTCCGAGCCTGGCTAGTCCTGTAGGAGTTGACTGGTTCCATGTTTGTTTAAATCTTCACAAAGGGCACTATTATCTGGGATCCCACTCTCTGGGAGCCCAGAATTTTCATAACCATCAATTTCTGGGTTTTTTTCTCTTGTAAGCAAGAGTTCAGTTCTCAACCTATACCTCCCATCACATTTTACTTTAAGCTACAAGGAGAAACCAGGCTGCAACCTCCACACTCAGTTTGGTAATCTCTCCAGCCAAGTACGCCAGATCATTGCATTCAAATTCTTCCTTCCATCTGACACCAAGACTCAATTTTGGCAAATTCTCTGCCACTTCAAAAGAAGGGTTGCCATCCTTCCAATCAGCAATGGAAGTATCTTTAGAGTCCATATTTCTACCAGCAGACTCTTCAAAGCAATCTAGGCTTTCTCTATCAAGCTTCTCATAATTCTTACAGAATCCTCCCCTCATCCATTTAAAAAGCTGTTACAAAATATTTGGTATTTGTGAATACAGTAGCACCCCACTCCTGGCAACAAAATCTGTTCTAATTTGCTGAAGCTGCTTGAATGCAATACACCGGAAATATAAAAGCCAGAACTGACTTTTATAAAGGGAATTTATTTAATTACAAATTTACAGGTCCTTGGAGGGAGCATTGGCTTCTCTAGAATTCTGGAGGGTACATGGGTAGTGCAGTGATAGATTTCTTTGTTATACAGGAGGGCACATGGCAATGTCTGCTTGCCTTCTTTCCTCACTTCTAGGTTCAACAGCTTTCCTTGGGGCATGACATTTCTGCATCTCCAAACGTCTGGGTCTGTGTTAGCTCTGAGCTGAATTGTGGAAGGATGTGCTGAGCTCCTTCTCTCTCTTCTTATTCTCCTTTTAAGCTTCAAGCATATTAAAATGTCACTCATGGCAGAAAGCACTCCCCTTAGCCAACCACGGATGTGATCAACCATAGGTGGATTTCACATACTGATGAATTAAGTCCACAGCAACAGAACAACTGTACACCATCACCTGGCCAAGTATATACCTGAACTTACCTACTACAGAGTAGAACTGTTTATAGAGGGCATAACCCTTGAAATGAGAAACAATCCTCTATGCTTTCTAAACATAGACAACAGCCTATAAAAGACTAAAAATTTGAAAACTTTGTGCTGAGAAAAACTATGAGAATTTTGGTATAAGAGTACATAGTGCCTGATAGGATAGTGAGGTTGAAAATGAAAAGATAAGGGTGGGTGGATTTATGAAGGATTTTGGATGCCACACCATATAGGGAGTCACAGAAGCATTTCAACAGAGCAGGACATGATTAGAATTATTAAAAGTTAATTCTGGGGGGTACATGGGTAGTTCAGTGACAGAATTCTCTCCTGCCATGTGGGAAACTGAAATTCGATTCTGGGCCCATGTACTGCCCCCTCAAAAAAAAAAAGAACATTCTGAAAAAAATTCCCTATGATATACATATCACATATATTCCTCTCTGTGTATGTATGCATAAACACAGGAAATACATATATGTAGGGAGACACATAAAAAAAAGTTATTTCTGGGTCTTTATTGGAAATCCATGAAAAAAATGTGACCAGACCCAGTAAAGAACTGCAAAGATTTCAGTCTACTGCCCAGAAATACCAGTAGCCCTCTATCCTGGGTGAGTATTAGAACAAATTAGGAAATATTTTTAAAATATTGATATTGGGCCATACACCCAGAGGCTTTGGCTCAGTTGACCTGGGATGGCCTCTGAATTGCTGTAGATATATGTTTAAATTCAAGGAGATTGTAATGACACTACTAGGGTTGAGAAACACTGAGATAGAAAGCTCTGAGTTTAAGCACCAGAGTTAGGAGTGTTGGGGCTTAAAAATGAGTCCTTCAGAATAATGTCACCAAGCATGTAACAATCTGGATGAACTTTGAGGACATTATGCTGAGTGAAATTAGCCAGAAACAAAAGGGCATATACTGTATGGTCTCACTAATATGAACTAGCATTAATGGGTGAATTTTGAGGAGTAAAGTTAAGAACACAGGTTATCAAGAGATAGAAATAGGGTAGAGATTGGGCAATTAGTGCCAAAGGAATACAGGTTGTGCAATAGGACTGACTGTAAAAATTCAGAAATGTATAGCACAGCACTACTTGATTGTAGCACAATAATATAAGTACACTGAATGAAATTAAATTTGAGTATGATTGAGGAAGAAGAGCTGGGGGGCAAGTATGAAACCAGAAGGAAAGACAGAGAATAAAGACTGAGACAGTATAATTTAGGAATGCTTAGAGTAGACAAGGATGATGATTAAATGTAAAAATATAAAAACATTTTTGCATGAGAGAGAACAAAAGAATTTCAGTGTTGCGGGATGTTGAAATAGATGGTATACAGGGAAAAAGTACAATCAATGCAAGCTAGAGTCTATAGTCAACAGTAACATTGTAATATGCTTCCACTGAATGTAACAAACATCATGCCAAAACTAAATGTCAACAGGTGGAGAATATGGGGAAGGGGTATGGATTCTTTGCAGAAGAAAAGGAAATGTCTTCATATAAATTATGGTGGCAACAGCATGTCTATATACTTGGGTTAGATTGTACACTGTGAGAATAAGATTGTTTAAAAATGAACAGAGAGAAACAAATGCTAGAGAAAATACAGAGGAAGAGATTTACCTGTTCATTGTCAGTAGGAAACAAAGAGGTACAGCCCCCTTTGAGGGCAGTGTGGTGGTTCCACAGGATTCCAGGGATGGGGTTGACATATATAATCCTGAAATCCTGATGCTCAGTATCTACCTAGAGGAATTTAGTGTGGGTACACAAATGGACATTTGCACACAGATGTTTATGGTTGCAGTATTTTCAATCCACAATGGATAGAGGTGGCCTAAGGATACAACAAATGAGTAATGGAAAGGGGTACTATGGTGTATACATACAATGAACTACTGAGCGACTGCAGGAAGAAATGAAGTTGTGCGGCAGGCAACTAGGTGTCTAAAGGTTAAGGACTGTACGTTGAATGAAATGTCAGGAACAAAAAGACAAATATTATCAAGTGTAATTCATATGGACTAACTATAATATAAAAACTTGGTGAAATTGAGAACATGAGTTATCAGGTTAGGGCCTGTTATAAAGGGTCCTAGATTGTAAGCTCTTACAGCAGTCATATATATTCAGGAATTGAAACTGTTATTCTAAACTCTGAGATACTGAGCTGTTTGTTTATAATCTGGTCATTTCCAGAAACTTTGGGTGTTCATGTGACACCTGAGACTCAGAGTTAGAGCTCTGAAGCTATGAAAGTCAGCAGTACCCGATAGAGGAACTGGTTAAAAAGTTGAAAAAGTGGTCAGACTTCAAGTAGAGATATGAATGAAGCTGATCTGGATAGGATTGACGTAAATCAGAATACAGGGTAAAGGATGACATCATCCATATTTTAAAACTTCAATTTTTGTTTTCCAAAGGAAGGGATGTTTATTTGGTGCAATATTTATATTTTGGTTAGTGTACTTCCTAACTTAACTTGTATGATCAGTTTAGTTGATCATCATTTAAGTACATGGAATCTTGAATAAGCTGTGAAATTTTGTTGGTTTGTCCAGGTTAGTGTGATATGCCAATATATCCCAGAGGAATCTGGGCAGTGAACAAAGAAGTATTTGCAAAGTCCCCTCAGGGAACTTGGGAGAAAGGAGGAAATATTCAACTTTCCCATTTGGAGAATTTGTGATATTCTCACAAGGAGTAGGGACAAACAAATCAATAGGCCAAGCCCTTAATCTTGGGGTTCACCCCTATGAGACTTATCTCTGGAAAGGATATGCCAAGTCTACTTAAAATTAGGTCTAAGAGTCACCCCCAGAGAACCCCTTTTGTTGCTCAGATGTGGCTTCTCTTTATAAGTCAACTGGGCAGGTGAACACACAGCTCTCCCTCCTACTTGGGATCTGACTCCCAGGGGTGTAAATTTCCCTGGCAATGTGGGACAGAGGTCCTGGGATGAGCCTCGACCTGGCATCAGGGGATTGAGAAAGTCTTCTTGACCAAAAGGAGGGAGAGAAACATGAGACAACATAAAGTTTCAGTGGCTGAAAGATTTCAAACAGAATCAAGAGGTTATCCCTATGCATTATATAGATATCCCTTTTTAGTTTATGGTGTATTAGAGTGACTAGAGGGAAGTACCTGAAACTGTTGAACTGTATTCCAATAGCCTTGGTTCTTAAAGACAATTATATAAAGATATAACATTTACAATGTGACTGTGATTGTGAAAACTTTGTGTCTGATGCTCCTTTTATCCAGGGTATGGACAGATGAGTAAAAATAATTAAATAAATAAATAATAAGGGGGGCAAATTGTAAAATAAATTGGGTAGATGGAAATACTAGTGGTCAATGAGAAGGCGGAGCCAGGGGTATGGTATGTATGTGTTTTTTCTTTCTTCTTTTTATTTTGTTTTCTGCAGTGATGCAAATGTTCTAAAAAAAATGATCATGGTGATGAATACACGCTATGTAATGATATTGTGAGCCATTGATTGTACACCATATATGAAATATATGTGTGTGGTGATTTCTCAATAAAAAAGATTTTTTTAAGTGGGTCCTTGCCTGATGGACACAGATTCAATCAGTAGGCAGTGGGATTTTGAGAAGAGAGAAAGTTTATTTAGCAAAAGTTAGTCTCATGGAGACAGAAGGGCTATCCTCAGATCTGTTTTCCCAAACTGGAGAAACTTTCAGTGTTTTGGATCATTCAAACAAAGGCTGGTAGGCTTAGGATAATATGCAAAGCAGTTTGAGATGATGAAGTGAGAGACTGTCTAATTACTGAGCATGTGTAGAGTGATTACATATTTAAGCTATTGCACATGTCTGGTGTACTAACCTTGACTATAACCGGCTTGTTTCAGCAAGATAGTTTAGGATTTGGGGGTGTTTAGTTCTGGACTGACTCATCTTAATCAATAAGGTACTACGTGTCAGGGCAAGCAACTTCAGGAGGCTATGTACAAGGGCACCTGACTTCAGAGGACAATGTACAAGGGCACACGACTTCGGGATCGCAAAACAAGATAAGGGCATACAGATAGGGCCAGACTTGAGTTGTGCTGTTATTGTCCAGTTACAGGGTGCAGTTTCAAAATACAGCACCAGCAAAACAAGTCATCCAGGTTAACCATTCAGTGAGTGTGATTTTTGTTATTATAATTAGGCAAAGTTTTCTCCTAGAGTAACCTTCTTTTTAATTGTGCATATCTTGACAGTTAAAGTCTATTCAGGCTGGTCTAGCTGAAGCTGTTAAAAACAGGAATTTATAAGGTGTATGGGTGGGATTTTGGAGATAAGAGAAAAGAGAAATGGAAACTTTTGCCAACCTAGTCATGGACGGAGCTGCTTTAAAAAGTGGTCAGCGGTAGAGGGGGGTGGGGTGCCTGCTGAAAAATGGGTAAGGGCCCACTACAGGGTAGGAAGATGGGTGTGAGATTGATGGTAGAATCAATGGCGTGTGGTGACTGGATAGATGAATGGAGGAGGGAGGTACAGGAATATGTATAGTATGTAGATATATCCTAGCTTCCTGGATTGTGTGACTGAATTGACTTTGAAACATTAAACATGAGATAAGGTTTCAAAAGGTTTTTCCTGAGGAACAAGTTGTTTCTCAAAAAAAAAAAAAAAATGAGAGAGAGAGAGAGAGATGGGAGTTAAATAAGTTTGAGGAAGTCAGAGTACTGCTTTAATAAGGTGCCCAGTGAATCTGGACTTCATTTGGTGGGAGAAAAGGAATTTTCAGATTTTGATCCTAATGATACATTGCCTTCATTGTCTCCTTTCTCTGGGGGTGGAAGGGTGGATGAATGGGTAGAGAGAGAAGAAATCAAAAGAGTATTCCTTTGGAAAGCACACATAAAGCAACTCACAAACATTCTACTAGAAGGAGATGCTACAAACCAATATATGTTAGCATTTATTTTGTAGTGTCTATAGCAGAATGTTTTAGTTTTTATAAAATAATGAGTTGTAAGAGGATGGCCTGGGGTGCTGTCTTTGTTAAATCTATCACAAATGCCAGCAACTTGTTTTGATTTAACAACAGAAATTTATTGGTTCATAGTTCATGAGTCTGGAAGAAGTCCAAAATCAAGATATCTTGGGGTAAGACCTGGCATTGGCATTCTTATTAAATGCTCAGTAAAGGTTAGGAAGTCCTTGATGGACAAATTTTATGGGACTTTCTAACTATAAGATTACACTATTTGTTTAGTTATTGACTCTTCTTTCTCCTCTCTAATCTCTATAGACAGTGTCTTAGTTTACCAGTCTGCTATGGCACACAGTGGGTTGTCTTAAACAACAAGAATGTATTGCCTCTCAGTTCTGAGGGTAGAAAATGTCCAAAATCAAGATATTCTCAAGGCCAGTTTTCTCCCAAAGTCTATAGAATTCTGGTGCTGACTACCAGCAGTCCTTGGCTGTATCTCTGCCTCCATCATATGGCAATGTTCTCTCCTTTTCTTCTGCTCTTCTGTGTTTTCCACTGGCTTCCACAGTTTCTCCCTGTGGGCTTTCCAACTTCTGGCTTCCAATTTCTTCCCCAGTAACATGGATTACGGCCCATCCTCATTCAGTCAGGCTATGCCTTAACTAAAAATAACATCTTCAAGAGGTCTCATTTACAATGAGTTCACACCCACAGGAATGCAGATTAAGATTAAGAACATTTGTTTATTGGATAACCTAATTCAACCAATTATAGGTACTAAATGATATCATTCCTGTTTTCCATATTTGACAACTAAAAGCAAAGCTGAGGACAAAAATTTGATATTGAAAGGATCCACACCCATCTTTTCCTCTTATTTTCAAATGTCATGTACTTTCTTTGATAAGTAGAAATGTATTCCTTTTCCTGAATACATCACTCTCTGATGTGAAGAAAGGGGCAGGAGAGAGGGAGTGGAACCGAAGGAAGAATAAGTAATAATTAAAACATAATGTTCTATGCCCATTACTTTATATTAGTAATTTTATTCTCGTAACAACTCTGAAACAGGTGCAATTAATATCCTCATTTTGCAGATAGGAAAACAGATACATAAGGAGGTTAAATAACTTACTCCAAGCCATTTCACTAGCAAATTGCAGAGCTGGAATAGAGAAACATATACGGCTTCCAGAGTCAACACTTAACCACACCAAGATGTAGCTTTCATCACACCTTTTGGCATTGGACATATGTTTCCATTGGACAAGTGAAAACTGTAGAAGTTGCCTGGAGTTAAATCATCTTGTAAACTTCCAGAAAGGGCTGTTCATAAAACATGTGTTCATTGGCTTAGGAAAAGTAATCCATGAAGAAAGAAAGGTTGAAGAACTAGAAGGGGGCATGATAGATGGAACAGTGTTCAGGAGAAAGTGGGGTAAGATAAGGCTTCCATATTCTACATGAAAGGATTATCATTTATGATGAAAAGGACAAGAGGTAAGGATGCAGGCAACATTTTAGACACATATTGGGAACTGTGATGATTAATTTCATATGTCAACTTGGCTAGGCTACTTTGTACAGTAGTTAAGTCAAGCAAGCACTGGTCTGATAGCAACTGTGAGAGCATGTCATAGATGGATTTGCATCTATCAACAGTTTATTGCATCTAAAGCTAATTGCAACTACATTCAACAAAGAAGATTGTCCTCAATAATGTGGGGAGTCTCCTCATTCAATCAATTAAGGATATCTTAAAAATATATAACTGAGGATTTCAGAATTCAGAAAGAATTTCTACCTCAAGTTCAGTCACCAGACTGCCCTGGGAATATCGACTTGCCAGACTTCAGAATCACCTTTATCAGGGTTTTCAGCTTGTGGTCTGTCCTACAAAATTCAAACTTGCCAGTCACCACAGTTGCATGAGCCAATTGCATGTGTGTTTCCTCATACACACCCATATATATATATATATATATATATATATATATATATATATATATATATATATATAATTTCAGTTATGTTTCTCTGGAGAAGCTTGCCTAATACATATTTTGGTACTGGGAATAGGGTGCTGCTATTACAGACACCCAAAAATGTAGATGTGGCTTTGGATTTAAGAAATGGGTAGGGAGAGGCTGGAAGAAAGTTGAGAAGCTTGATAGGAAAAGCCTAGATTGCTGTGAATAGAGTGGTAGAGAAAGCTTCTGTAGTTTAAGGGAATGCATATATAGTCATAGGCAGAGAATATTAGTAGAAATAAAAATTTTAAAGGTACTTCTGTCTTGGATCCCCTTGAATTGCATGGAAAACTGAAAAGGTTTTTGAGAATTTTTTAAGAGCAATAAAACTGTCAATCTGCACTGGAAGGGGCAGAGATGGGGCAAAAGGAAGGAAAAATGACTTCTAGGGAAGAACTATGGAATCAGAGGTCTGGGCTGATGAGATTTCTTCTGATCAAGAAGGAGATGCTTCCACCCCAGCTTTAGGATCGGGTGTGGTTTCTGCCCTGACATTTGGAAAGGGAGGGTCCACCCCAGTGTTTAGAGAGGCCAAGCCTACTGCCTGGTGAGTGTGACTACCACCTTAGTGCTCAGAAAGGGTGGGTCCTATGCCCCAGGATCCAGGGAAAGCATGGTCACTGCCCAAAGCATCAATCCATAGATTGACTCTCAGACCTTGGAATCTAATGGAGTTAGATTCCCTGCTGGGTTTCAGACCGGCTTGGGACCTGTGACCCCTGTGTTCCTTCCAATTTCTCCCTTCTGGAATGACAATGTCTAACCTATGTCCATCCCACCATTCTATTTTGGTATCAGATAACATGTTTTCTAGGCTTCACAGGTCCACAAGCAGAGAGGAATTTTGCCCTAGAATGGACCACAGCCATAATCTATTTTGACAAGACTTTGGACTTAGAGTTGATTTTTAAATGATTTAAGGCTTTGGGGATACTGGGATGGAGTAAAAAATGTATTTTGCATGTGAGAAGAGCATGTCTTTTGGGGTCTCAAAAGGCAGACTGTTGAGGATTGAATAATGTATACCAGAAAAGACATGTTCAAGTATTAATCCATATTCCTGTGGATGTAAACCCATCTGTAAATAGGACTTATGAAAAGAGGAGGCCAAATTGAATCAGGGTGAGCCTTAATCCCTATGACAGGAGTCCTTATAAGCAAAAGGAATTCAGATGCGGTCAAAGAAAGCCACAGGAGAAAACAAGGAGACAGATCAACTTGTAACAGAAGCCGAGATGCAAGCCAAGAAACTTCAAGGATTGTGGCAAGCTAGTACCAGAATGCAACAGACTACAGGAGAAAGCATGGTCTGTCGAGGCCTTGATTTTGGACCTCTTGGCTGCCAAATACTAACCCACTGTGCAGTATTTATCATAACAGCCCTGGAGAACTAAGACAGGAGCTAGGTGATTCACACTGTTGACCATCAGTTATCTCTGTGAAGCAGGAGGCAAAACCTGTGCTGAAAGTGGAAAGTCAGGAATGGTTTGAGGACTTAGCGTGATGACTGTTTGGAATTGCCACTTAGAGTTTGCTAAACAGGTTTGGCAGCACCAGAGACAGGATCAGCTACATAGTTTGCAGGGCCCACTGCATGATGAAAATCAGGGTCCCTTACTCAAAAATTTTTAAGAATTTTAAGATAGCAAAAAACAGAGCATTAAATGAAGCACAAATCCCTATGTAACTGCACAGCTCACACACCTGTGAAGCCAGAATGAATGAAAGTCACGGGTAAAATGTTTCTATAAATCTATGCCAGCACCAGCTTTAATTTACACAAAGATTTCTGATTCATTCCAGTATTTCTAAACAAAACCTCTTCTCCAGGAGGAAAAAGACCAGAAATAAGTTGTTATTAAATTCCCTTTAATCACAGGCCGGTTTCCATCTATTTATTTTGGAGATGAATGAAGCATTTACTCTCTCCTTTTCATGATGGAAATGCTGTTGATTTTATCTGTGAGCAGCTCTTGCTTATTATCCCAAAGTCTTTTGCTGGATTCCTCCATAATATTAACATCAGAAAAATTATCGACTTAAAAAGTGACTGTATTTCTTATAACCGAGAAAACATTTTTTGACAGAAAACAAAACCATTCCATTTTGAGAGATTAGAGACTATTATATGGGACACCAGGAAAAAAAAGGTTTTTTTTCTCTGAAGGAATTTTGAAACTATCACCTATAGCTAGTTTTACCTATATTCAGGTAGTGGTTAAATACCTTTGTCATATTATGTAAACTATATAGCAATTTTTTAATTATATGTCAACTTCAGGTAATTGGCATT
The DNA here is from genome assembly GCA_004026745.1 of Myrmecophaga tridactyla. Lineage (NCBI taxonomy): Eukaryota > Metazoa > Chordata > Mammalia > Pilosa > Myrmecophagidae > Myrmecophaga > Myrmecophaga tridactyla. Next base: position 19,491 of record PVIY010042481.1, read on the forward strand.
ATTAGGGTATTTTATTCCAATATAAATCTCACTTTCTTCCAAATAAAAAAAACTGTGTTTTCTAAAAATAATTTTTTGGGGTTTTGTTGGAAATATTTGTTTTAGAACTGAGAAATAAAATATTTGCTAAACATTTAAGCAACCTGACTTAAGTATAAACTCCCACAGTCATTTTCATTGCCCATGAATTCTCACAATACCAAGTGTGCCTGCTGGTCATGCTTTCAAAAATATTTGTACTATCAGACTTGCTGAAACTATTCTAACTATGTTTGCAGAGATTTTGTGACAGCCAGAATGCACCTGAAGAAACATTTTCAAAATCAATAGAATTGTAGAGATAAAAAGAATCAGGTGGTATCTTCTAGTACTCTCCCCTGCCTTAGGAAAATGTGCTAGTATAAATAGACCACTTTCAAAAATCTCTAGGAATGTAAACTACAGCCCTTTGGTATGTGTCTCAATTTTTTTTTATTGCCCTAGAAAATTCCATGGAGATAGACTTGACTCCAACTTTGGCCCTGCTAATTATTATATCTATATTTTGAGCAGTCTGACAAAAATCTATGAGTCTCTGTGTCTTCATCTGTACAATGGAAATTATCATTCCTAAAATGATTATGGAAGGACCTTGGAGGAAATAAAGAAAGCATTATAGAAAACAGAGCCACTTGCAATGACCTTCACTATAATGAGGAAGAAGACTTGAACAAATCATATAACCTTCCTGAGTCACAGTGCATCAGCAATTATAGATAAATAATAATAACCATGATAACAATACTTTCAGACATTAATGAGGATCCATGAGATTGTATCATTAAAAAGTGATTGCTCAACTGTAAATGTAGTGAGAGAATCAGTAAGAAAGAGAGGCAAATGATGATGTAGGAAGATGACTGCACCCTCAGAAATCCCCAATGTAATAGAAGATACAATAAGTATACACAAATAACTATAGTGTGGGAAAGATTATAAATGCCAAAAAGCAGTATATAGAAAACCCTCTCTTTTTTTTTTTATTTGTTTCTTTTATGCAGAATGATTTCTTAGGCAGTTCAGGCACCCTGTTCTGACTAACTTGCCTTCCAGAAAAAAAAAAGGCATTGCCAGTCAGCATTCTGAAAAACAAACAGGACCAACTACATAATTTGCAGGGCCCAGTGCAAAATTTAAATGCAAGTCTCCTATTCAAAATTATTAAGAACTTCAAAATAACCACAGCACAGCCTTGAACTAAGCATGGGAACTTCTGAGCTGGCAGCCCTGAGCAACTGCACAGCTGACACACCCATGAAGTCAGCCTGGGATGTCAGCATAAATGAGTACATTTCCAGGAAAGATGCATAAAAGGTTGTCCAAGCAGGGCAGTTTGATGGTGCCTCAGTGGCACCAGAATTCCCACTTGCCATGCTGGAGACCCAGGTTCAATTCCCAGTGCCTGCCCATGCAAAAAAAAAAAAAAA
>PVIY010042482.1:0-20932 GCA_004026745.1 Myrmecophaga tridactyla
ATAAAGAATTGTTTTCATAATATTCCTGCATGAAATGGAAGAAGTTGATCATAGCAAGAGCAGACCAGCGTCATAAAGGAAATCTCTTTAAGCCCACATATCCCCTTATACAACCTAGGTGACCCATGAAATGCCATGTGTGGTAGTTAGATTCAGTTGTCAACTTGGCCAGGTGAAGGCACCTAGTTCTGTTGCTGTGTATATGAGCCAATGTTAGGTGAACCTCATCTGTTGCTAATTACATCTGCAGGTGGGTAGGAGGTGTGTCTGCTGCAATGAGTGACGTTTGACTTAATTGGCTGTTGCTTAAATGAGAGATCTCAATGTAGCACAGCTAAGCAGCTTGGCATTCCTCATCTCAGCACTTGCAGCTCAGCCCAGGCCTTTTGAGATGCAGAAAGAAGTCACCATGGGGAAAGATGTTGGAACCCAGGGGTCTGGAGAGAAGACCAGCAGAGACCATCCTGTGCCTTCCACGTAAGAAAGAACCTCAGTGGAAAGTTAGCTGCCTTTCCTCTGAAGAACCAACAAAATAAATCCCCTTTTATTAAAAGCCAATCCATCTCTGGTGTGTTGCATTCCAGCAGCTAGCAAACTAGAACACCATGCCATCCACTTTCTCCACACATGACATTCAGGGTATGATGTGGTGGTGTAATGGGACACACTCTGTGATGGGGCATTCACAAACGCTTGCCCAGAGATGATGCTATGTATTCAGCAGGTGTAACATTTCTAATCTCAAACTTCAAAGTCCAATTTTTCCTTCAATGGAGACAGAATCTCCCTACACTGGGGACACTTACAATTGTTTTGCTGTTGTTGGTATTGTTTTGTTTTTATGTTTGTTTGTTTTACCAAATGAACTGATTCAGAAGAATTATGAGCATCCACAAATAAATAAATTAACTTTCCTATGTCAATTTTAGAACAGGCAGAAGAAGTCAGAAATTGAAATGCCTTCACATTTCACGGATTTCCACTGAACCATTTCGACTCGATTCATCCATACATCATGTATGGGAATGGTTGTCATTCAGATCTGACCAAAGGTCTCAGAATCCTTCCATCAGGGGCCTTCCATTTTCAATATGAGATCATTGCTACCTTAGTTGTCTGGGGGATGGTCTTGAACCAAATGTCATGTTCAGATTTGCTCCTCGTTTCAAAATGACATTTTTCTTTATGTCTTCTAATGAAACCTCACTGTTCTATATTCTTTCCCTCTCTGTCACAAAAACACTGGTCTACTGTGTGAGCTATTGTCAAGAGTAGTAACCATTCACCTCACTTTACATGAAGTGGAAATGCAAGGAGCATCACCAGAGACTGTCCAAGGTGTTCTAACATTTACCACGGCTCAGACCACATTTCCTCACGTAGATTTGTAGGATCTAAATCAGACTAGGCAAAGTAGACCCTGGGCAGCAAGGAAGTAAGAGGAGGACAAACAACTGAGAAAATTTAATTTTTTTTTAATAATTAGAGTTCCTGTTTATAACTCAAAACATTTAAAAAGCTGCAGTATATTTCTTATAGTAGTTTTAATGTTTCTCACATTAGAATTATTTTTATAATGAGCAGGACTTTTAGTGACTATCACATATGCAGAAAAAATTTACTTATATTTTGGGATAATAATAACAAAATATAACTTTCATGGTCGGTGTTGGCTGATGCCTCTTATCATAATTCTTAATATATTGAGAACATTTTAACAAAGGACTAACTAAATTCCAGAATGCTTACTGTAGGTTTTTGGTTCAGTTTATATTTTCTGAAAAAACTGGAAAAGAATATTAAACCTCAATTTTTTCTGTATGTTTTTGAAATACCAGGAATAAGAGTAATATTCCTTTCATGATCCAAGTATCACAGGGTACTTGTAGATTTTTATTCACTAGCCATCAGCCAAAATGCTAACAGCTTTTATAGTTTCTTGTTAGACAATATTACACTATCTACTGCTAACCCTGCACTGAATATATGGTTTTAAGTATAGTAGGCATCTATTATTTTTATCCACCACTTATTGATGAAGAGCACCGATTGTTGAATCTGAATATGTTTGTAACAAGAAATAATTTCCCTTCTTCTAGAGAATTTAAGGTGCAAATCAAAAATAAATGAAATCTGACTAAATTCCAGAACATTTTTGACAATCTAACTCATGCCTTCCAAAAAATTCTATTAGAAATTTGCTAATCAATACATTTGACTGTAATGAAGAGAGAGCATTTAGATATGTAAAATATGTTTGGAAATGAGTCAAATTATTTAATAAACATATTGTCAATTACCTGAAAATTAAATAAGGCTTTTTACCTCGACAAAGGAAATTACAAAGAGAGATCTCACTGCTATTACAAACATACATACATGATGTATATATCAAAGGGAGAAATAATTAAATTCAAAGCCAAGTTCATCAGGAAAAAGGGAAATTGGAGGTGCTATAAATCTGAGAATGAAGTAGAGCTGGTGTCTTAGTTTTGAAGCTTCTGGAACGCAATATATCAGAAATGAAATGCCTTTAAAAAAGGGAATTTAATAAGATGAAATTTACAGGTCTATGGAAGTGAAAGTTTCTTAACATAGACACCCAGGGAAATCTATCTTAAATGCAAAAAGGCCAGTGTGTCAGGTCTCTGTCAGCTGGGAACTTACATGGCTGGCATCTGCTGGTGCCTCGCTCCTGGGTTCCATTGTTTTCAGCCTCTGCTCCTGTGGGGGTTCCTCACTTTGCTTCTCCAGGACTTGCTTTCATCTCTTAGCTTCCTTTGGCTCGTTCCAGGTTCTGGCTTGCTGAATATATCATGGTGACATCTGATGGGCTCTAAGAATCTCCAGACATCTCTATCTCTGTTCTCCAAGTTTCGGCATCAGTGTCAGCTCCCCTCTAATTTCTTTCGACTCTGTCATTTCTGACTCTCTCAAAAGTGCTTTCTCTTTGAAAGGATCCCAGTAAACTATTCAAGACCGACCTTGAAAGATGCTGAGATACATCTCCATCTAATCAAAAAGCCACACCCACCACTGGTCCTTCCAAATCTCCCTTGGGATAATCTAATCAAAATTTCTAAATACAATGTTGAATCAGGATTAGAACCAAAGGCTATTCCCATAAGATTGGATCAGGATTAAAACATGGCTTTTCTGGGATACATGATATATTCAAACTGGCACAGATAGTGAAAAGAGAAAGTTGATGTCAAACAACCTTCCTGAAGACATAGGCAGGTATCTGACACTGGAATGATAGGAGATGTTGGAAATGAAGGAGAAGCTAAGGAGAAGGAGATGTATCTTCTGCTGCTCCTGCATGAGACAACTTGCCCTGTCCTTACCTACTGCCACATTTTTTGTCCTAATATTAGAAAAACAGCAAGAAAATTATCCCTAAATGTGAAGTTTTGTATGGTAGTGGTGGTGTATACAGTAGATATGGGAACCAGGTTGTTAGGGGTTGAATTATATCCCCACAAAGGACATTCTCAGGTCCCAAACCTAGTTCCCCCATGTATATGAACCCATTTGTAAATATGACATTTGAAGGTGTCATTAAGGTGAGCCCCAACTGAATGAGGGTAGGCCCTATTCCTGTATGCCTGAAGTCCTTCTATGCAAAGAGAAGTCACACAGAACAGCCTGAATACAGCAGTCAGCAGACCCCATGAATAATAAGAGAAACCACCAGGTGCCTGTCCATGTGATGGAAAAATTAAGGACCAGGGATCTCACCACACCAGCCCCAGAATATCCCAGTATTCAGGGAGAAAGCTTCACCTTGGTGATGCCCCAGTGTTGGACTTCATGCCTCCAAACAGTGAGGCAATAAATTCCTGTATTAATTAAGCCAATCCATTCTGTGGTTATTGTTTTAGCAATAGTAAACTAATTCCCAGATATTATGGAATATACTACTGCAAAAAAAATAAGAAAACACTCTCTCCTTATCTCTGTATTTCTCTGTTACACACACATATACACAGAAATACACAAAAAGCAAAATATTACTTTAGTATATTTTAGTACATGCAAGCATGATTTAATATTTAAATACACTCAATTAAAATTCACGGTTAAAATAAGGAAGTCATAGTAAACTAGCAATGGAACAAAATCTGTGTAAACAGATATAGCAATTTATACAGTTTTAAAGTCTTTAAAAATGTTTGCAACCTGATGCTTGTTGCATCCTATTCCTATGAAACAGAGTTCGAAGGATATTAAGGAATGACGAGAAAGACAGAAAGAAGGACAGAAAGAAGGACAGAAAGACAGAGTGAAAGACAGAGTGAAAGACAGAGTGAAAGACAGGGTGAAAGACAGGGTGAAAGACAGGGTGAAAGACAGGGTGAAAGACAGGGTGAAAGACAGGGTGAAAGACAGAATGAAAGACAGAATGAAAGACAGAATGAAAGACAGACACAGATGGTTTCAGGAGGTCTGAAGCTCAGTGATAACAGACCAGAGACATGAGACAACTTTATTCTTAACTGGTTCCTGCTTATATACTGCAGGGTTCACGTGACAAAGAGTACACACGCACCTGGTGAGAATACAGAGTGCTTACTTAAGATGACCACAAAGAACCTGGGGCTAAGACAAAACAAACCTTCTCTCCCTCCCAGACTGTTCTCCCTTAAGCAAATAACTGTCTCCTCAATTTCTTGCCACCACTTTAATGCCAGCCGCTCCCAAGAAATTCTGCAGGTCTTGTTTTAACCTCTTGGCTCCTACATTTCCCCCTTTTTATTTTATTAGCTGAGGTTACTGTGCCTGTCTTTGGTAGCCCTTAAGCTCTGAAGGAAGGGTCTTACCCATCATTGGCCACCATTCAAGCTTTCTGACTTTGATTCTGGAGGGAGCCAAGAGTTTTTGCAAGAATCACATGGTTAGCGCAGCTTTGCTTAGTGACTGTGCCTGTCTTAGTTTCCCTTAAGCTCTGAAGGAAGGGGCTTACCCAACATTGGCTACCAGTCAAGCTTTCTGACTTTGATTATTGTTGTTAAGCACAGCTGAGGAGGAAGAGAAAAAGTATAAACAGCCCCAAACCTAACAATGCATTTCCAGTGACCGCAGCCACTGTGATAATTCCAATGATTCCAATGACAGCTATAATAATGAGTCCAATTAGTCTCTTAGTCCTTTTCAGATATTCTTTTGCCAAATGGATCAGGACTTGTGTTTCTGAAGAGGATTGCCAGGATCTTGACATCTGCACCAGCAGCTAAATACCTCTTCTTCTCCTTGCTGCTACAATCGTCTCATTTTCCTGCAACATAAATGCTTGGATACAAGTGAATAGAAAATAATTCTCACACTGTAAAAGTTTGATTTCTTATATGCATATAGTGTTTATGCTTGCTATTTAAAGGGAAGTTATAGTTACTAGAATTTGCTATATAAATTGGTCCCAGTCCTAGGAAAATTTTCCATAAATTTCTCTGAATAATGTATTTATCATCCCAAAAATTTGGCACAAATCATCCTCTAAGTATTAAACTTTGATTTAGCTTGCCTGTCCATATAATCTCAGTTATCTTCAAGGTAGAGATGGGAGACCCCACAGGGGCCACATCTCTTACAATTCCATAGGAATCATTAATTATGATAACTGCTCGATCCATATGACATAACTGCTATCCATTCCAACTTTCTTTCCTATCTAACAGGCAACTATCATTTGTTTCCATAGAGTTATGCATACGGGTCTTTCTAAAAATGGAAGAGTTAAATTTGGCACCATTTTTCTTCCTAAGTATTTTTGGAAGCCTAGAATCTACTGGACCTGGGAATCCTGAATTAGTATTCAGATATATTGTTAAAGCTGGGTCTGCCCATATGACAGAGAAAAGGTGTCCTTGACAACATGTACATATTGCATTCCACAAAAATGTGAAATGAGTTACATCCATTTGCCACAATTCATTTGCCTTTTGACCTTGAGAGTTAACCCCTGATGCAAATGGGAGTGCGCAGCCCTTTGCTATTAATACGAGTCAATTTGTGAAATGTCATGGAATCTTGAATTATCCCCACAAGACAAGCAACCAAAGGAACCACAACAGATTTAATGATTTTTGAATCTTTTCTGAAGCTATTTGCATCCAGTATTGAGGTGAAATTTTTGTAATTATGTATCCCAACTTAAGTTATTTATTTACTGTCCTTTTCCCTTGCCTCAGGTTCACACTTCTGTATTTCTATTTTGAAGGTTTTCTTCAGATCTTCTGTCATAGTCTCCATATCCTCATTTAGTTTGTCCTTTCTCTCCTTTAATTACTCCAAATATTCTCTCAATCTTCCTGTCTCATTTTATGAGAAATAGCTCCTTTTCTTGAAGAAGCTTTTTTAGCCTCTTTTTCCCAACTAGAGTTACCTTTTCCCTGGCTGTATTTCCTGGCTATGTCATCATTATACTATTAACTATTTCCCTTTACTATTTTCTTCCTAACAACAAGAACCTAGTTTCTTTATTTTTCCTAAACTCCTTTCTGTTATTGTCCCATGTGGCCTCACTGTATTGTTAGGGAAAAATGTTTTCAGCTCAGAAGTTTCTTCACTCCTTTTCCCTGAATGTCTCCCATCTCGCTATAGGGAGTCTGCTTTAGGCTCTCCTCTGCTTTATCCACAAAGTCTTTTTCTTCAAAATACAAATTCTTGAAGTTTATCAAAGCCTTATTTTTGTAATGGCACCCTAACAATGTTTCCAACACACAAACTTACAAACATATATACATACATACTCCTCCAGCCACCTATTGTGATTACCCATTATTACCCTGATGCTCCAGGGAAAATGCTTACTTACCAATATGACTTGAGTCCTCTTCTATTGGCTGGACACATGTCCCTCTAATGGAGACTTTTCCTTGGCTCCTTACTATTGTTTTGGAGTCTTCTTCTTCGAGCCCCACATTGGGTGCCAAATGTTGCTTCCTATGAAATGGAGCATGAAGGATATTAAGGAATGATGAGAAAGAAAATATGAAAGACAGAATGAAAGACAGACACAGATGGGTTCAGGGGGTCTGAAGCTCAGCGATAACAGACCAGAGATATCAGACAACTTTATTCTTAACTAGTTCCTGCTTATATACTGCAGGGTTCACGTGACAAAGAGTATGCATGCACCTGGTGAGAATACAGAGTGCTTACTTAAGATGACCACAAAGAACCTGGGACTAAGACAAAACAAACATTCCCTCTCTCCCAGACTGTTCTCCATTAAGCAAATAACCACCTCAATTTCTTGCCACCACTTTAAACGCCAGCTTTTCCCAGCAAATTCTGCTGGTCTTGTTTTAACCCTTGGCTCCTACACTTGCCTTTCCAAATAAATTTGGTTATTGGTTCTTCTATTTCTGCAAAGTATGTTTCTGGGATTTTAATTGGTATTGCATTGAATCTATAAATCAATTTAGGTAGAATTGATATCTTAACTATATGTAGTCTTCCAATCCATGAACACAGTATGCCCTTCCATTTATTTAGGTCTTCCCAGATTTCTTTTAGCAATTTCTTGTAGTTTACTGTGTATAGGTCTTTTGTATCATTGTTTAAATTTATTCCAAAAATATTTTATTCTTTTGGTTACTATTGTAAATGGAATTTTTTTCCTTGATCTCCTCCTCAGATTTCTCACTATTAGTGTGTAGAAACACTACTGATTTAAAAAAAATTTTTTTTCTTAACTTTTTTATAGTATAGTATAACATATCTACAAAACAAAGAAATAAAAATCAATAGTTTTCAAAACACTCTTCAGCAAGTAGTCACAGGACAGATCCCAAAGTTTGTCATAGGCTCAAATCCTCATGGAGTTTTCCTTCTAGGTGCTCCAGAATATAGGAGGCTAGAAGGCTTAAATATTGTTTTATCACCACAATTGACATTTTTTTCTTGTGAAAAATCACATATATACAAAAAAGCAATAAATTTCAAAGCACTTTACTACAATTAGTTGTAGAACATATTTCAGAGTTTGACATGTGGTTGCAATTCCCCAATTTTAGGTTTTAACTTAAAGCTGCTCTAAGATACTGGAGACTCAAAAGAGATATCAATTTAATGATTCAGCAATCATATTCATCCGTTAAGTCCTATCTTCTCTGTATAAGTCCATCACCTTGGTCTTTCTATCCCTCTCTTTAGGGATGTTTTGGCTATGCCATTCTAAATTTTTCATGTTGAAAGGGTCTGTGACTAATATGAGGTAGGGAGATGGAACTATCTGATGTCCTGAAGAGGCTAGGCCTTCTAGGTTTCAGGACTTATCTGGTCCAGGGACCCATCTGGAGGTTGTAGATATCTGGAAAGTTACTCTAGTGCATGGAACCTTTGTGGAATCTTATATATTGCCCTAGGTGCTCTTTAGGATTGGCTGGACTGGGCCTCATTGGGGTTTGGCAGGTCATAATAGGTAGCAAGACCTAACTGAAGCTTGTGTAAGAGCAACCTCCAGAGTAGCCTCTCAACTTTTTTTCTCTCTGCCACTGATACTTTATTAGTTATACTTCTTTTCCACCTTTTGGTTAGGATAGAACTGTTGATCCCATAGTGCCAGGGCCAGATTCACCCCTGGGAGTCATCTCCCATATTGCCAGGGAGACCTTCACCCTTGGATGTCATGTCCCACATGGCGGGTGGGCAATGATTTCACTTACAGAGTTGGGCTTAGAGAGAGTAAGGTCACATCTGAGCAGCAAAAGAGGTCCTCAGAAGTAACTTTTAGGCATATATAGGTAGGCTAAACTCCTTCACTACCCACATAAGCTTCACAAGAGTAAGCCTCAAGATCAAGGATATGGCCTATTGATTTGGGTGTCCCTAAAATTTGACATGGTATCAGGAGATTTCCTGATGATAAAGTTCAATAGTTTTGTATTTTTTCTCCCATCCCTCAAGGGACTTTGCCAATATTTTTTGATTATCTACTTAATATACTCTAGGATGTATGCAGGCAGTATATTAAGCTATAAAGGATTAAAGTACCCCTTTCTTATTCTGAGCTCCATGTGTTTCACTTGTTGAAACGACCTATATAGATAGATTGAGTTAGATTATGTGCTACGGAAAATTTCAGTTCCAGACCAAATAAAACTTTCTTCTTTTAGTCTCAAAGAGTATGTGTGGTTCTAAAATATAAACATTGTTTTCCTTACCACTGTGTTCTGAATTACTTAAACCCCAACCTGATCAGCTTTGTTCTTACCTCTAAATATATATATAACAGCCTCTCTAAATGTAGAAATTATAATTGCCACTATGGACTGAATGTGTCTGCTATAAAAACTTATAATCTAGACCCATGTTTTCTTGTTATCATTTTCTAAAGGAGACCATAACATTATTTTTCTTTTGTTTCTGGCTTATTTTACCTCACCCAGTGTCCCACACATTCATTCACATCATTGCTTGCCCCATGACTTCATTCCTTTTTTGTAGCAGCACAATCTTCGTTCACAAGTTTACACCGTCATTCACCAATCTACTTTTCAGTCAGTGCAGCCTTCAGCCACCTGCGTGTATAGGGCCGAAAGTCCACTGTCCATCAACACTCTCTATTTTAGATAATTTCATTGTTCCCAAGAGAAAGAAAACCAATAAACATACCCTTGCCAAATAGGAAATCTAAACCTCCTCTTAACTCCTGTCTCTCTCCCCATTATTTACACTACTGTTGCTGTGATAGTGCTGATGTTTTCCTTTTAAACATAGCCCATAGCATGCAATAGCAGTTTTCCCTCTGTACCCTGGTCTTAAACACTCTTTGTACACAAATCAATCCTTTGAAGTGGTTCTTGCTAGAACTAATATTTCTAGTGTTAATTAGTGGGACACGTAGGTCTATACAAACCCTTTCAATCTTGTTCATCTTCAATATGGCAATATTACTTATAGACCCACTAGAGAACCACCTTCACTCCTATGTATTCACTTACATTGGAGTTCAACCCATGGCTAACTTCTATGTATCTCTAAGTCCCCTGTATTCTGTATTATAAGCCTCTGATTTTACCTTTTCCATGGTCATAAAAATGGAATCAGTTTTGTGTCAGGCTTACTTCACTCAGTATTATGTCCTCAAGGCTCATCCATCTTGTCTGTGTGTTTCAGGATGTCATTTCATCCTGCTGCATAATATTCCATCATATCTTTATACCACATTTTGTTAATCCACTCATGTGATGATAGGCATTTTGTTTGTTTGCATCTTTTGGCAATTGTGAATAATGCTGCTGTGAACATCGGTGTACAAATGTCTGTTTGTGTCACTGCTTTAAGCTCTTCTGGGCATATACCAAGTAGTGCTTTTGCTGTGTCATAGGGCAACTTGATGTTTAATTTCCTAAGGAACCTCTGACAATCTTCCATAGTGGCTGTACCATTATACATTCCCACCAGCAGTGCATAAGTGTCCCAATTTCTCCACATCCACTGCAACATTTATAGCTTCCTATTGGTTTAATAGGAGCCATTTTTATGGGTGTGAGATATATCTCAGTGTTGTCTTAATTTGCATTTCCCTTATAGCCAATGAAAATGAACTTTTCTTCATGTGCTTTTGAACCATCTGCATTTGCTCTTCAGAAAAATGCCTGTTCTTATCTTTAGCTCATTTTATAATTGGGTTGTTTGTTCTTTTGTTGTTGAGTTTTATGTTTTTTTTGTATATACAGGAAATCAAACCTTTGTCCAATATTTGATTTCCAAATATTTTCTCCCATTGAGATGACTTCCTCTTCACCTTTTTGACGAAGTCTTTTGAGATACATAAGAATTTATTTTGAGGAGTTCCCATTTATCTATTTTTCTTTTGTTGCTTGTGTTTTGGGTGTAAAATTTAGAAACTACCTCCTATTACTATGTCTTGAAGATGTTTTCCTACATTTTCTTCTAGAAACTTTATGATGCTAATTCCTATTTTTAGGTGTTTGATCCACTTTGAGTTAATTTTTGTATGCAGTGTAAGATAGGGGTCCTCTTTCATTATTTTGGCTATTGATATCTAGTTCTTCCATGCCTAATCATTGAAAAGACTATTTTATCCCAGTTCAGAGAAATTGGGGGCCTTGTCAAAAATGAGTTGACCATAGATTTGGTGGTCTATTTCTGCACTCTCGATTCAAATCCATTGTTCAATGCTTCTATCTTTGTGCCAGTACTATGCTGTTTTGACCACTGTGGCTTTATGTAGGTTTTAAAGCCAGGGAGTGTTAATCCTCCCACTTGTTTTTTAGGATGCTTTTAGTTATTTGGGGTCTCTTTCCCTTCCAGATGAATTTGATATCCAGCTTTCCCAAATTTTCAAGTAGGTTTTTGGAATTTTGATTGGTACTGTGTTGAATCTGTTGATCAATTTGGGTAGAATTGACAGCTTAACTATATTTAGCCTTTCTATCCATGAGCAGGGAATGTCTTTCCACCTATTTAGATCTTTGATTTCTTTTAGCAATGTTATATAGGTGTCTGTGTACAAGTCCTTTATGTCCCTAGTTAAGTTCATTCCTAAGGACTTGATTCTTTTAGTTACTAGTTTGAGTGGAATTTTTTCCCTAACTGACTCCTCAGCTAGGTCATTGCTTGTGTATAGAAACATGACTGATTTTTGCACATTAAATTTACATCCTGCCACCTTGCTGTGTTTACTAGCTGAAGTTACTTTTTTGTAGATTTCATAGGATCTTCCAAGTATAGTACCATGTCATCTGCAAATAATGAAAGTTTTACTTCTTTTCTAATTTGTATGCCTTTTATTTCTTTGTCCTGCCTGATTGCCCTAGTTAGAATATCTAGTATAATGTTGAATAATAATGGTGACAGTAGGCATCCTTGTCTCATTCCTGATTTAAGGGGGAAAGCTTTCAGTCTCTCTTTATTGAGTACGATGCTATTGGTTTTTCATATATTCCCTTTATCATATTAAGGTAGCTACCTTTGATTCCTATCTTTCGAGGTGTTTTTTTTTTTCTTATCAAGAAAGGATGTTGAATTTTGTCGAATGCTTTTTCAGCATCAACTGAGATGATCATATGATTTTTCCCTTTTGATTTGTTAATTAGCTATTTTACATTAATTGATTTTCTTGTGTTGAATCACCCTTACATTCCTGGTATAAACCCCACTTGGTCATGGTGTATAATTCTTTTAATGTGTTGTTGGATTTGATTTACTAATATTTTGTTGAGAGTTTTTGCATCAATGTTCATTAGGGAAATTGGCCTGTAGTTTTTCTTTAATATAGCACCCTTACCCAGTTTTGGTATTAAAATGATAATAGCTTCATAATGAGTTGGATAGAGTTCTTCTTCCCTTGATGCTTTGAAAAAGTTTGAGGAGGATTGGTGTTAGTTCTTTTTGGAATGTTTGAAGAAATTTCCCTGTGAACCCATCTGGTCCTCGGCTTTAATTTGTAGGAAGATTTTTGATGACTGATTGAATCTCTTTATTTGTGATTGGTTTATTGAGATCTTCTATTTCTTCCTGATTCAGTTTACCTTGTCTGTGTGTTTCCAGCAATTTGTCCATTTCATCTCAGTTGTCTAGTTTGTTGGCATATAGTTGTTCATAGTATCCTCTTACGATTTCTTTTATTTCTTCAGGGTCTGTGGTAGTGCATCCCTTCTTATTGCTGGTTTTGATTATTTGCATCCTCTCTCTTTTTTTGATGTTAGTTTTGCTAATGGCCCATCAATTTTATTGATTTTCTCAAAGAACCAACTTTTGGCTTTATTGATTCTTTTTATTGTTCTTTTGTTCTCACATACATTTAACTCTGCTTTAATCTTTCTTATTTCTTTTTTTTTTTTTTTAATTTGCATATGGGCAGGAGGCACCAGGGATCGAACTCCAGACCTCCAGCACGGCAGGTTGGAGCTCTGCCTGCTGAACCACGGCAGCTGCCCAATCTTTCTTATTTCTCTTCTTCTATTTGCTTTGGGTTTAGTTTATTGTTCTTTCTCAAGATCCTCCAGATGTGCAGCTAAGTCCTTGATTTTTGCCCTGTCTTGTTTTTTTAATATAAGCATTTACGATAATAAATTCCCATCTTAGCAAAGCCTTTGCTGCATCCCATAAGTTCTGATATGTTGCATTCTCATTTTCATTCATCTCCAGGTAGTTACTGATTTCTCTAGTAATTTGTTCTTTGACCCACGGTTGTTTAAGATTGTGTTATTGATCTCCACATATTTGTGATTGTTCTCATTCTTTGGTGGTTATTGAGATCCAGCTTCATTCCATTGCAATCAGAGAAAGTGCTTTGAATAGTTTCAGTGTTTTTAAATTTATAAAGACCTGATTTGTGCCCCAGCATATGATCTATTCTGGAGAATGTTCCATGAGCATTAAAGAAGAATGTATATCCTTGTGTTTTGGGGAGCAATGACGTATATATGTCTGTTAGTTCTAATTCATTTATCAGATTCTTTCACTTCTCCATTTCCTTGTTGATCTTCTTTCTGGTTGTTCTATCCATAGAGATAGCGGTGTATTAAAGTCTCCTATTATTTTTGTTGAAACATCTATCGCTCCCTTCAGTTTTGCCAATATCCATCTCATGTACTTTGGAGCTCCTTGATTGGGAGCATTGATATTTATGATTGTTATATCTTCTTTTTGTTATATCTTCCCTTTTATTAATATATAGTGTCCTTCTGTGTTGCTTATGATGTCTTTACATTTAAAGGCTATTATGTCTGATGTTAGTATAGCTACTTCTGCTTTCTTTTGGTTACAACTTGCATGGAAGATCTTTTCCATCCTTTCACTTTCAATCTATTGTATCCTTGTGTCTAAGATGAGTCTCTTGTAAGCAGCATATAGCTGGATTATATTTCTTAATCCATTCTGCCAATCTGTATCTTTTAATTGGTATGTTTAGTCTGTTATCATTCAAAGTTATCACCTGAAAGGCATTTCTTGAATCCACCATCTTATCTTTTTTATTTTATTTGTCAGATCTATATATTCTTTTCCTTCTTTCCCTTTTTATCCTTTAAATTACTCTAATTGGTACTCTTCAGTTCTGTGCCCTCCTCCAAACCTCCATCTCCTGTCTTTTTTTTCAACTTGAAGAATTCCCTTTAGTATTTCTTTTAGGGCTGGTGTATCTTGTTGACAAATTCTTTCAGGATTTGTTTGTTTTTTCCACATTTTCTGTGTGATATGTAACAAGAATACATGACATTAGGAGATATGAAAGCTTCAACTAATTTTAATCCTGAACCAATTATTTTAATAAAAACACAATTGCCCCCCAAATCCATATTACTATGATACTAGTGTCCATGTGGAGCTGACCTTTATAATAGCAGGTTTTTTATGAAATGAAATGTCATGTTATCAAATCATGTTAAACCACACATGTTTTCCAGTGATGTTTTGAGTGACAGATAGCATCTGCATTCTATCTGGGTTTCTTTTTTTGGTACCTGTGCATTGTTCAAATCTTACTATATCATTTTGAAGTAGTTTTCTCTGGACCTCAAAAGTATTATGTACCAAAAAGAACTTTTTTTTCACCTTTTCATAGGCTCAGGTATAAGGGTGTCACTTCCAGAAGATGGTTCCTAATAAAAGTTGTATGCACAGGCTCTTTACTTGACTCTATGTCTTTGTTTGGAGCAAAATAGTGAATTTGTTCAATTTTCTGTGTCTAATCCTCTTCCCTTGATTGGGAATAAAGAATCATAACAAAATCTCCTTCTGTGATTATCCTTGAAATGTCAATCACTTATTTCAAATTTTTTTACATCAAGCATTAATCTGTTCATTTCTATTAAAATATAAATTATACCCTCTTAATAATTTTTAATTACAATAGCAAGCTTTAGTAATATTAAAAATCCCAGGAAAGTTCTTTCAACTTATTTAACAGATGATCGATTATTATAATATGTTATATATTTATCCCTTCTCCACCATAAACACAATATATAAACTCAAGAAATTTTCTCCTCTGTATCACTATTTCATAATTTCCAACTGTTTTCATTCTTCAGTCAGTAAGTAGGTTCTCTAATACACATTACCATTATTAAAACAATATCAACAGCATCAACAAATGAACTCATACCTATTCTTTTTCCCACTCTTAACACTCAGAATTCTTTGGAAGAATATTAGAGCAAACATTATTTAATTAAATTAGCATTACGCTGTAATTTCTGATATATGTCTTAGTAAAACATTTTGCAAAATTAAGGCCAAATGAGGTAATAACGCATTTGTCTGGATTACAGATAATTTGAATGGTTATCATTTTATTTTATCAATTACTAGGATTATTGTAACTGTATTTCATGTAACTTAGTTCATATAACAAAAATGAATTACTTTTAAAGAAATTACAGAGAACTTTCATAAAATTAAAATCAGAAAGATTAGAAAAAATACTTTGTTCTGTGTCCATGCATTTGTATGTGTGCACATGTTGTTTACCGTTGAAAATCCTTTTAAAAGTGTAGAATCTTTCTTATTTAAAGATTAGATGTTTGATCGTTATGAAGCTTCTCTGGTTCCCTTTCCATTTCACTTTTTCATAATTTCCAACTGTTTTCATTCTTCAGTCAGTAAGTAGGTTCTCTAAATTATATGTGAACAATCACTCATCTATTTAATGATAACCCATTTGAACAAGAGATCTCCAAAGAGTCTAATATTTCAGAAAAGTACATTTTAATTGTTGTCCAAATTTTAAGTAATATTCATATATTTGAACATCAGGTAATGATGTTCAGAGTAATTTACTTAGTTATAATAATATTGGAGTTTGCATAATGTTTGAAAAAACTTTTAAGCATATTTTTGATTTCTTAGCTTCAATAGGCCATGAATATTTACTGATTTCAGTGAATTCATTTCTACATTGTAATGGTGTTTAGAGAGTATTTTAATGTTTGGAAAATCACATCTACAGTATCAGTAACCTCGTATTGAATATTTAATTTTACTTTTTTCACATGATAACAGAAAAGTAGTTATATATAACTCTGTGACTACACATTTTATTAAATTTTTCTTTAAGGTAAACTTCTTCAACTGGAATCAATACATACAGACAAAACATTATATATTTACTCAAAATACACAAAAATACAATTTCATCTATATCCAGAACAATAGTTCTTTGGAGAAACAAAATTTCCCCAAGAAATAACAATGGTTTACTTCTTTTCAATAATCTTTTCCCATCATTAATTATCCCCTTTTTGTTTAAAATTAATGGAGACGTTATGGGAACAGATTTTGAAACCACATCAATTTCTCTAAAACTTAATCATTATATATATAATGATTTTCATATATATATAATGAATGGTTTTTATATATACATATGAAACACCACTAACATCTATAGAAATTTATGATGGCCAACTTGATGTAAATTCCCTGGGGATTGCCTCCCCTATACTCGTGCATGGGCTTACCAGTGTGGGTAATTAATTTCTCTTATGTAAATCGGAGTAGAATGACTGTGTCATATGTGAATTACATTTTACATTTTCTGAAACTGACAATTTTCCAATATTAATGTACCATCTTATATTCTCAGCCACAGTGTATTAAACTTCCCATTACACCAAAAAACCCACAACACCAGGTGTGGTTAAACTGTTTACATTTTATGCACAGTATGGTGATACTTTCATTGTGGCTAAATACATTTCCCTAATAACAAATGATGTTGATCATATTTTCAGTGCTTATTTTTCAATCATATATTTCCTTTCTTTAAATAGGAAAATATACTGATTAACTAATATATATATATATACACATATATATGTGAGGAGAGCTCTTAATTCTTATAGTTACTATAAATAATTTTTGCACACATTCTTTTGCATATTATTACATATGTGTATGTTCCTTTTAAAATAGTCAATGGCTGTACAGAAAAGTTTAAAATGTTACATGCAACAATGAAAATGCACTCATAAAAATTATTTATAACCTGATACACAAGGATGCATAGAAGCATATATTAAGGTAGCATTATAAGGTTGTTATGGGCTCCCATTGGGGAGCAAGATATACAAATATATATTTGTATACTATATACATATATAGCATATACTATAAATATATATCTACAAATATAAAAACAATAGCACTATTATTCCATAACTCACTTTTAAGTTATCTTCATTACAGCAATGACATGCAGAGCTACCTATCAGAGCTCCAATATATTTTATTTCCTCTCAAAAAAGTATATATGCAACAGAGATTAAAATTAAATTTCCATTTCCTTTGCCAGGTAAATACTACTTAAGTTTTCTGAGTGGTCTATAAGAGAATCTTCAACACTTGGGTTTCAAATATTTTGGAAAATGATTGAAATAGTAAATTATGGGGAAATAATAGAATATATAAATAATCTTCCTGAATTTGTTGATAAAATAATTGAACACATATTGGGTTGTTTTCTCATTTTATATGATGATACATCCAAGAATTCAATTAAATTTAGGATTGGCAGTAAACTATGTTAAGAAATTGAAAAATTACGTCCATTTTAAGTGATGCTCATGCATAAAACTTGATGCTGGCTTTTTTTATGAAATTCAAAATGTTTTTCATGCTACCTTAGTGTCCATCTTACTTTGTTTAAGCCATTTGCCTCCACATACACTATTGACTTTGTTAAGAAACAGTTTTACACCTCGGGGTCTTAGACTTCAAACACATCCATGGAAACTGCACACACCACACTCATCTAGAATGGACTACTGACCCCAAATCATAAGCTTACCTGCCCCATGCCCCCAAACCTCAATTCTTTTCCCTCTGCACTAGCCTTTGCAATAAACTAACCATTTCTGACACCTGGGGGAAATCTATTGACCTCCACCTAGCTCCATAATAAAGGCACAAATGCATGGGTCTTTATTACTCTGCTTGTGTGCTCCCCACCAGCAGGGTGAGATAAGGAAATCTATTGTGCTTTCTGTCTTACCTCAGGACACTGCTTTCTCTCTGGAACTTGTGAGTAACTATCTTTTCTAATACATTGTGTAACATATGACCTCTGTCGGGGAACCAAATTTAAAATACAGCTAAAACTCTTTGAAAAATATATATATATATATATATATAATTAACTGAGTTAGTAAGACTTCAAATATTGTGTACATTGATATTGCTATGTTATGCGTTTTTATAGTTTTGAATAAATCATATTGATACTCTAAAAATTTGTGATAGAGAAAATGTGTGATACAGCCCCCTAATCAAACAAGGAATAAGAAATCAAATATTTACCTTCTGACATCCAAAACACAAAGTTGTGTCTGTATAAACACGGAACTGGGTCCACACTGTATGTATGGTTTGATGCTAACTCCTATACTTGGTCCTCCTCTGTATAAAGAATCACAATGAATGCAATGTACTATGTATCTTCCATAGTCTAGGAGATGCCATTTGTCTAAGCCCTATGCCTTAGGCTGCTATACAATGTTACAATCCAAAGCCAGTCTCTGAATGTCTGTGGAGTCACAGGAGTGATAAGCTATGGAATTATGCAGATTCATGGTATTCACTCACGTCCTCACTGGAAGATTTTTGCAATGTGAAACAAGGACTGAAACTACAAATACAGCTTAATAACATGAAGAATATTAAATATAACTTCACAGAAAGTTCATGCAAAGGATATGATGACCTGAGGTGTATGCAACAAAATCTTTATTCATATAGGAAGAGAGCCAAAGAAGTGGAGAAAATATTGGAAATCCAGTGATTTCCAAATGGCCCTTGTGCCCACTACCACATTCAGTCCAGGGCATCATCCGAGGTGTTTTGAGCATGTTCAGAATCATCAGGTACCAGGAGAGTAGGAGAATTCACCTCTGAGAACTTAGGGAAAAGCTCTCGGGGCCCAGGAATCTGGGATAAAATGCAGAGACTAAACCTTGAATGTCTGATGTGCTTTCTCTCAAAAGAATTCTGACTGATTATTTTTTTGTTTAGAATTATTAATTAATAGCTGCTCCTTTTACTTGTACTGATCCATGGGCTACAAAATAGATGTTATGATTGTATAATGATATAGCTTTTGCAATGTGAAAAATTGTGCCTGATGCTCCTTTTAACTATGATATGGAGAGATGACTAAACAAATGGATTAAAAAATAAATAAATAATAGGGGAACAAATGTTAAAATAAAAATATGTATATATTGGATAGATGGTCATTGAGAGGAAGAGGCAAGGATATGGTATGTATGGGTTTCTTCTTTTTTCTTTTTATTTCTTTTTCTGGAGTGATGCACATGTTCTAAAAAATGATCATGGTGATGAATAAACAACTATGTGATGAAATTGTGAGCCATTTATTGTACACCATGTATGGAATGTTTGTACTTTAAGAATGTATGTGCTCGTACATTGTTGTATCAATAAAAATTAAGGAAAAAAAGAAATGAGACAAAGTAAAGTGTCAGTGGCTGAGAGATTTCAAACAGAGTCCAGAGGTTATTCTGGAGGTTATTCTAGCGTATTATATATATATCCCCTTTATAGATTAAGGTATATCAGGCTAGAGAGAAGTGCCTGAAACTGTAGAGCCATGTTCCAGGAGCCATGTTTCTTGAAGATGATTGTATAATGATATAACTTTCACAATGTGACTGTGTGATTGTGAAAATCTTGTTTCTGATGCTCCTTTTATCTATGGTATGGACAGATGAGTAAAACATTTGATTAAAAATAAATTAATAATAGGAGTAACAAGTGTTAAAATTAAAATACATATGTAGGAAAAAAAGAATGTTATGTTAGCAGGCATGAAAACATTAATCTCATTGACCATTGTCAAAAAATTCTTAATTACCAGGTGCATTGTAAATGAGCACTTATATTTTGAAAGGAATCTTTTTTCCTGATCATTAAGTCTCAGTTGTGGGCTTAAAGTATTCAGTAAATAGATGTGCTGCCATAAAGGCTTTGTTTTCTATTTATAGAGCACAGGCAGAGGAGTCTTAAATAATTCATAATGGCCCTAGGATTTTCAGTATGGTAAATGAGGATTGACTTCAACTTAAAGGGACTGCATTTAGCTTCTACTAAGAGAGTCAGCCTATCTATTAAAACGTTGAAGCCAGTCATTACTACTCTCTAGCTGTGAAAGTCCTAGATGACATTTCCCAATAGGAGGCTGTTTCTTCTACATTGAAATTCTGTTGTGTAGTGTAGCCACATTCATCCCTGAGCTTAGCTAGACCCTCTGGACCACTTGCTGCAGCGTCTACATCAGCACTTATTGCTTCACCTTGTGCTCTTAAGTTATATGGATGGCTGATATCTTTACACCTCATACACTAACCCATACAATAACCTCAAAGGGTTATTCTTCAGCTTCCTCAGATCTCTCAGCCTTCATAGAATGAATTAGAGTTAGTGCCTTCCCATTCACTAGGCTTTACCTAATTTAATTATGCCTAAAAGTCACCCCCAGAGAACCTCTCTCTAAGCCAACACTGGAGGTAAACTCACTGCTCTTCCCACTATGTTGAACATGACTCCCAGTGTGAAAAATCTCCCTGGCAATGTGGAAACGAAACCCAGGGATGAACCTGGCCCTGGCTTTGAGGGATTGAGAGAGTTTTTGGCTGAAATGGGGAAGAGAAATGAAAGAAAATGAAATTTCAGTGACTGGGAGATTTAAAATAGAGATAAGAGGTCGTTCTTAGGCATTATATAGATATAACCCTTTTCAGTCTTTGGCGTATTGGGGTCTATGTTAGCTAGGTTTCTCTAGAGAAATAGAAGCAGCAGGAAATATCCACAGATATGAAATTTATAAAAGTGTTGCCCATAACTTTTGAGGGATGTAGAGTCCAAAATCCATAGGTCAGGCTATGAAGCTGACGATTCCCAAGAAGGGTCTGGATGAACTCCACAGGAGAGGCTCATC
>PVIY010042483.1:0-20950 GCA_004026745.1 Myrmecophaga tridactyla
GTGATATCTGTATATTGCCTGAGAATAACCTCCAGGATAACCTCTTTACTCTGTTTGAAATCTCTCAGCCATTGACACTTTATTTTGTCTCATTTCTCTCTTCCCCCTTTTGGCCTAGAAGGTTTTCTCAATCCCTTGATGCTGAGACCCTGCTCATTCTAGGATTTCTGTCCCACGTTGCCAGGAAGGTTTACACTGCTTGGAGTCATGTCCAGTGTAGAGAGGGGAAGGTCAGTGAGTTTGCTTGTCATGTTCACTGAGAGAGGCCACATCTGAGCAACAAAAGAGGTTCTCTGGGGGTGACTCCTAATTTTAAGTAGGCTTAGCCTATCCTTTGCAAGGATAAGTTTCATATGCACACACCCCAAGATTGGGGGCTCAGCCTATTGCTTTGGTTGTCCCCACTGTTTGTGAGAATATCAGGAATTCTCCACATGGGAAAGTTGAATTTTCCCTCTTTCTCATTATTCCCCCAAGGGGACTTTGCAAATACTTTTTTTATTCACTGTTCAGATCACTCTGGGATTTATCGGGGCATCACTACAAAATCTGATGCCCTACTCAAGCTTCCATTTATTTATGATGTTCAGTTAAACTGTCCACATAAGTTATATTAGGAAATGCACTAGTCAAAATATAAATTTTGTAGCAAATAAACGTTTTTTGCTTTATTCGCAAATAAACATTTTTTGCTTTATTCTCACACATAAGGTAAAGTTTTAAAATGTTAATTACCATCTATTTTCAACACCCAGCAATGTTGACATTCCTTTGTTCTTCCTCATGCGAAAACATTTTTTAATTTGTACATTTAGTCACTATCATTATACACTCTAGGCATTCCTAGATTATACCATCTCAGTCTTTATCATCCATCTTTCCTTCTGATTTCATTTATGCCCCCAGCCCTCCCTTCCCTCTATCATTCTCACATTCAGCATCATTCAGTGTACTAACATTATTGTATTACAGTTAGGTAGTATTGTGCTATCCATTTCTGAATTTTTACAATCAGTCCTGTTACACAATCTGTATCCCTTCAGCTCCAATTACCCAATATCTACTCTGTTTCTTTCTCCTGATGGTCTCTATTCTTAGCTGAAATTCTCCAAGTTCATTAACTAATGTTAGTTCATATCAGTGAGATCATACAGTATTTGTCCTTTTGTTTCTGGTTAATCTCATTCAGCATGATGTCCTCAAGATCCATCCATGTTGTTACATACTTCATAACTTTATTCTGTCTTACAGCTGCATGATATTACATTGTATTCATATACTGCAGCTTGTTTAGCCACTTGTCTGTTGATAGACATTTGGGCTGTTTCCATCTCTTGGCAATTGTAAATAATGCTGCTATAAACATTGGTGTGCAAATGTCCATTTGTGTCCTTGTCCTCATGTCCTCTGAGTAGATACCTAGCAATGGTATTGCTGGGTCATATGACAATTCTATACATAGCTTCCTGAGGAACTGCCAAACTGCTTTCCACAGTGGTTGTACCATTTGACATTCCCACCAACAGTGTATAAGTGTGCCTCTTTCTCCACATACTCTCCAGCCCTTGTCATTTTCTGTTTTATTGATAATGGCCATTCTGGTGGGCGTGAGATGTTATCTTATTGTAGTTTTGATTTGCATTCCCCTAATAGCCAGGGAAGTTGAGCATCTTTTCATGTGCCTTTTGGCCATTTGTATTTCCTCTTCTGAGAAGTATCTGTTCATGTCTTTTACCATTTTGTAATTGGGTTTTGTCTTTTTGTTGTTGAGTTGAATAATCTCTTTATATATTCTGAATACTAGACCTTTAACTTTTATATATTACTTCCAAATACTATCTCCCATGGTGTAGGCTGTGTTTTAACTTTCTTGACAAAGTTCTTTGATGCACAAAAGTGTTTAAGTTTGAGGAGTTCCCATTTATTTATTTCTTCACTGCTCATGCTTTGGATGTAAGATCTAGGAAACCGCCTCCTATTATAAGATTTATAAGATATTTCCCTACATTTTCTTCTAACAGTTTTATGGCCTTAGATCTAATGTTTAGGTTTTTGATCCATTTTGAGTTAATTTTTGTATAGGGTGTGAGATATGGATCCTCTTTCATTCTTTTGCATGTGGATATCCAGTTCTCTAGGCACTGTTTATTGAAGAGACTATTCTGTACCAGGTGAGTTGGCTTAACTGCCTTATCAAAAATTAGTTTTCCATAGATAAGAGGGTCTGTATCTGAACACTCTTTTCGATTCCATTGGTCAGTATATCTTTCTTTCTGCGAAAACCATGCTGTTTTGACCACTGTTGCTTCGTAATATGCCTTTAAGTCTAGTACAGTGAGACCTCTGACTTCATTTTTCTTTCTCAGGATATTTTTAGCTATTCAGGGCACCCTGCCCTTCCAGATAAATTTGGTTATTTGTTTTTCTGTTTCTGAAAAATAAGTTTTTGGAATTTTAATTGGTATTGCATTGAATTTGTTCATCAATTTAGGTTTAATTAACATCTTAACTATATTTAGTCTTCCAATCCATAAACACAGTATGCCCTTCCATTTATTTAGGTCTTCTGTGATTTCTTTTAGCACTTTCCTGTAGTTTTCTTTGTATAGGTCTTTTGTATCCTTAGTTAAATTTATTCCTAAATATTTTATCCTTTTGCTTGTAATTGTAAATGGAATTTTTTCTTGATTTCCCCCTCAGATTGTCATTACTAGTGTGTAGAAACATTACAGATTTTTGAGTGTTGATCTTGTAACCTGCCACTTTGCTGTACTCAGTTATTAGCTCTAGTAGTTTTGCTGTGGATTTTTCAGGGTTTTTAACATATAATATCTTATCATCTGCAAACAATGAGAATTTTACTTGTTCCTTTCAGTTTTGATGCCTTGTATTTCTTTTTGTTATCTAATTGCTCTGGCTAGAACTTCCAACACAATGTTGAATAACAGTAGTGATAGTGGACATCCTTGTCTTGTTCCTGATCTTAGAGGGAAAGTTTTCCATTTTCCCCATTGAGGATGATGTTAGCTGTGGGTTTTTCATATATTCCCTTTATCATATTGAGGAAGTTCCCTTCTATTCCTATCCTTTGAAGCGTTTTCAACAAGAAAGGATGTTGAATTTTGTCAGATGCTTTTTCTGTATCAATCAAGATGATATGTGATTTTTCTGCTTTGATTTGTTGATATGGTATATTACATTAATTGATTTTCTTATGTTGAACCATCCTTGCATACCTTGGATGAATCCTACTTAGTCATGGTGTATAATTCTTTTAATGTGGTGCTGGATTCAATGTGCAAGAATTTTGTTGAGGATTTTTGTATCTGTATTTATTAGAGAGATTGGTCTGTAATTTTCTTTTCTTGTAATATCTTTGTCTGGCTTTCATGTGAGGGTGATGTTGGCTTCATAGAATGAGTCAGGTAGCCTTCCCTCCTCTTCAATTTTTTTGAAGAGTTTGAGCAGGATTGGTACTAATTTTTTCCTGAGTGTTTGGTAGAATTCACATGTGATGGCATCTGATCCTGGACTTTTCTTTTTGGGGAGCTCCTTAATGACTGATTCAGTTTCTTTACTTGTGATTGGTTTGTTGAGATCATTGTTTCTTCTTGAGTCAACATTGGCTGTTCATGCCTTTCTAGGAAGTTGTCCATTTCATCTACATTTTCTAGTCTATTAGCATAAATTTGTTCATAGTATCCTCTCATTGCCTCCTTTATTTCAGCGGGGTCAATGATTTTGACTCCTCTTCCATTTCTGATTTTATTTATTTGCATCCTCTCTCTTCTTCTTTTTGTCAACCTCAGTAAGGGTCCATCAATCTTATTGATTTTCCCATAGAACCAACTTCTGGTTTTGTTGATTTTCTCAATTGTTTTCATGATCTCAATTTCATTTATTTCCGCTTTAATCTTCATTATTTCTTTCCTTTTTCTTGCTTTGGGGTTAGTTTGCTGTTCTTTCTCTAGTTCTTCCAAGTGGACAGTTAGTTTCTCCAGTTTTGCTCTTTTTTCTTTTTTGATATAGGTCATTTAGGACAATAAATTTCCCTCTTAGCACTGCCTTTGCTGCATCCCATAAATTTTGATGTGTTGTGTTTTCATTTTCATTTTCCTTGGGATAGTTACTGATTTCTCTTGTAATTTCTTTCTTGAACCACTGGCTGTTTGAGAGTGTGTTGTTGAGCCTCCATATATTTGTGAATTTCCTGGCCCTCTGCCTAATATTGATTTCCACCTTCATTCCTTTGTGATTTGAGAAAGTGTTTTGTATGATTTCAATCTTTTTTAATTTATTGAGACTTGTTTTGTGACCTAGTATATTGAGAATGATCCATAAGCACTTGAGAGAAGAGTGTATACTGCTCTTGTGGGGTGTAATGTTTTATAAATGTCTGTTAAATCTAGCTCATTTATTGTATTATTCAAATTCTGTGTGTCTTTATTGATCCTCTGTCTAGATGTTCTGTCCATTGATGAGAATGGGGAATTGAAGTCTCCATCTATTATGGTAGATGCGTCTATTTGTCTTTTCAGTGTTTGCCTCATGTATTTTGTAGCACTCTGGCTCAGTGCATAAATATTTATGATTGTCATGTCTTCTTATTGAATTTTTCCTTTTTTTAATATATAGTATCCTTCTTTCTCTTTTAATTGTTTTACATTTGATGTCTAATTTATTGGATATTAGTATAGCTACTCCTACTTTTTTCTGGTTGTTGTTTGCATGAAACATCTTTTCCCAACCTTTCACTTTCAACCTATATTTATCCTTGGGTCTAAGATGTGTCTCCTATAGACAGCATATAGATGAGTCCTGTTTTTTAATCCATTCTGCCAGTCTATGTCTTTTGATTGGGGAACTTAATCCATTAACATTTAGTGTTATTATGTAAGGGCAATACTTTCTTCTACCATTTTGCCTTTTGGATTTTATATGTCACATCTAATTTTTCTTCTTTTTACCCTTACTTATAGTCTTCATTCTGCACTCTTCTCCACACCTCTCTCTCTTATCTTTTGCTATCCTGTCTAGTGCTACCTTTAGTATTTCTTGCCTAGCCAGTCTCTTGGTCACAAATTCTCTCTGTGATTTTTTTGTCTAAAAATGTTTTAATTTCCCCTTCATTTTTGAAGGACAGTTTTGCTGGATATAGAATTCTTGGTTGGCAGTTTTTCTCTTTTGGTATCTTAAATATATCATCCCACTGTCTTCTTGCCTCCATGGTTTCTGCTGAGAAACCTCCACATAGTCTTATTGGGCTCCCTTGTATGTGATGGATTGCTTTTCTCTTGCTGCTTCCAAGATTCTCTCTTTCTCTTTGACATCTGACATTCTGATTAGTAAGTGTCTTGGAGTACGTCTATTTGGATCTATTCTGTTTGGGATACACTGCACTTTGCACTTCTTGGATCTGTAATTTTAAGTCTTTCATAAGAGTTGGGAAATTTTCAGTGATAATTTCCTCCATTAGTTTTTCTCCTCTTTTTCCCTTCACTTCTTCTGGGATACCCACACATGTACATTCATGTGCTTCATGTTGTCATTCAATTCCCTGAGTCCTGCTCATATTTTTCCATTCTTTACCCTATATTTTCTTTGGCTTGTTGAATATCAGATTTTCCTTCCTCCAGTTCACTAATCCTGTCTTCTGCCTCTTGAAATCTAACATTGTAGGTTTCCATTGGTTTTTTTTTTAATCTCTTCTGCTGCGCCTTTCATTCCCATAAGTTCCATGATTTGTTTTTTCAGACTTTGAATTTCTTCTTTTTGTTGCTTGACTTCTTTATATCCTCCTTTAATTCACTGATTTTATTTTTGATGAGGTTTTCCATGTCTGTTCAAACATTCTGAATTAATTGTTTCAATTTCAGTATCTCATTTGAATTGTTGGTTTGTTCCTTTGACTGGGTCATATCCTCAATTTTCCTAGAATGATTCATTATTTTTTGCTGGCTAGACATTTAATTACCTTAATTAGTTTATTCTGAAGATTGTTTTCACTTTTTTTTTACCTCAGATCTTCTTGCTGGATGACTTTGTCATCTATCTGTTCTTTGACGTTCAGTTCAGCTTATTCTAGACCTCCAGCTTAGGTTTTTTTTAACAGATCAGAATTTTTCAGTTCTTCATTTCTTGTTGCCTGTATGGTGCTTTCTTTTTTCCCTTAGGAGGGTCTACTTCGGTATTATAGACCCCAGTCAGATTTTCCCAGACCAAATTGGCCTCCTTCCAGGAGGAAAGTGTCACCTGCATCATTTTCCCTGAGGGTGAGACCCAGCAGGTTGAAATACTTTCCTATGAAGCCTTTGGACTCTGTGTTTTTCCTATCCTACCCAGTATGTGGCGCTTGTCTGCCTGCGGGTCCCACCAGCATAAGGTGATGTGGTACCTTTAACTTCAGCTGACTTTCCCTTCTGGGGGCATGGTTGAGACATTAGAGAGGTTGTAGGCTGTCTTTAATTGCTTCAGTTTTCCAGACCGTGGTGTCTGAATTCCTTGAGGGAGGGATTCCACCTGAGCTGGGCTCCACCCCTCTCCTGGGGAAGGCACAGCCTCCAGCCAAACTCTCAAACAAGCTTAATTCTGCCCATGCCTGGGGCAGCTGGAGCCTGAGAAGCCCTGCGACTGTATCCAAAGAGCAGTCAAGCCTTAGAAGCACAGCCACAAAAAAGAAAAGAAAAAAAAAATCTTTTTCAGAGCAGGACCCTCTTTCAGGTTTGCCAATCAAGAGCTTAAGTTGGTACATTGCTCTGTGTATCTCCAGGTCCTACGTGCATCCTCCTTTCCTTCAGGACCCAGGCCCTTTCAAGTATTTTGTCCTGTCCGATCCAGAGACCTCTGGGGTTTTGTTGTTTCTTTTTTTTTTTTCTTTTTCCATCAGCCCTGCCCCATCTACACCAGGACAAAACCAGCAACCTCAGCTTTTACTCGAGGTTCAGCTGAGCTGAGGGCCTATTAGTAGCAGTTAGAATTTAATTAATCCCACAATTGGAGCTTGGTTGAGCTCAGCCCCTGCTGCTAGTAAAGTCTCTTTCCTATCCCCTCTGGAAAGCAGCCTGTGCAGGAGGGGTGCCAGTGCCACATCTTGGGGAACTCACCATTCTGGATGGGTTTGCAGCCAGTTCAGCTTGTCCAGACTGGGGTACGCTGTGTGCTGGTCACTGATGTGGCCCCAGCAGTTGTTCTGTACTATTGCTGGCTATTTACTAGCTGCTCTGGAGGATGAATTAAATCCTGCTCCTCACTAAGCCACCCTCTTGGATCCTCTGTTGTCTCATTTTTATCTCATCTCGTGCATGTCCTGGAATTCTAGAATGCTTGAATTTGCCTGTGTCCTATATTTATATATATATATATATGATGAATTTTCATTGTTTTCTCATCTTTAAAGAGCAGTTCTATATGTATCCGTATTAGAATATCAGATTATTTGGTAAGAATTGTGTTGGTCATTGTTCCAAAACTTAAACTCAGAGAAAAAAGTTTGGAAAGGGAAAGTTTCTGTTTTCTCTAGCTTTAAATGTACTCAGTTGAAGTACTCTTACCTCTGCAATAATTGTGTCTCCCTTTTCTTCAACATTGCTTTTTTTTTTTACAAACACTACCCCTTCCCAGTAACTTCTCTGCTTTCTAGCTTGGCAAACTTGCTATTTCTAGTCACCTCTTCTAAGTGATGTCACACAGTATTTTACCTTATGTGTCTCGCTTACTTCACTGAGCATAATGTTTTTTGTTCTTCCATGTTACAGCATAGCTAATAACTTCCTTTTTAATTATGACCAAATATTATTCCATTGTATGTATTTACCACATTTTGTTTATCCATTCATTTGTTGATGGACTCTTTGGTTGTTTCCACCTTTTGGCAATTGTGAATAATTGTGCTATAAACAGTGCTGTAGAAGTATTTGTTTTAGACCCTGTTTTCACTCTCCATTGGGCATATACCTAGAAGTAGGAGTGTAGAATCAAATTGTAATTCTATATTTAACTTTTTGAAGAACTGACATACTGTTTTCCACAGCAGCTGTACCATTTTAGATTCCTATAAACATGCAGTAGTGATGCAATTTCTCCACATCCTCTCTAACACTTGTTATTTTCTGATTTTTTAACAGTAGCCATCCTTGTGAATGTGATGTCGTATGTTTTTAAATATTTTTATTGAGAAATCTTCATACACATACATTCCATACAGGGTGTATAATCAGTGGCTCAAAATACCATCACATAGTTTTGTATTCATCACTATAATCATTTTTATAACATTTGTGTAGTGATAAATTTTTGATTTTCATTTCCCTAGTGGCTAGTGATGTTGAGCATCTTTTCATGTGTTTTTGGCTATTTTTATATCTTCTTTGGAGAAATGTCTATTCTAGTCCTTTGCTCATTTTTTATTTGGGTTGTCTTTTTATTGTTGCATTGTAAAAGTTATTTACATATTTTGGGTATTAAACCCTTATCCAGTAGGTGGTTTGAAATTATTTTGTTCCATTCTTTACACTGTCTTTTCACTTTCTTGATTTCCTTCAATGCCAAAGTTTTTTAATTTTGATGAAATCTGATTTATCTATTATTTCTTTTGTTGCCCATGCTTTTGGTGTCATATCTAAGACTCCATTGCCAAATCCCAGGCCATGAAGATGTTTATGTTATCTTCAAGACTGTTATAGCTTTGGCTCTTATATTTAGCTTCTTGATCCATTTTAAGTAGATTTTTGTATGTGGTATGAAGTAGGGGTCTAACATTATTCTTCTGCAGATGCATCGTCCAGTTTTCTCATCACCAGTTTTTTTTAAGAGACTATCCTTTCCCCACTGGATGTTCTCAGCACCTTTTCAAAAATCAATAGACTACATATTTGTGGGTCTATTTCTGGATGTTCAGTTCTTTTCCACTGATCTTTTTGTCTGCCTTATTGCCAGTACCACATTGTCTGATTACTGTTACTTTGTAATATAATTTGAAATCAGGCAGTGTGCATCCTCCAACCAGGTCTTCTTGTTTAAGAGTGTTTTGACTATTCACACCCCTTGCAGTTCCTTATAAATTTGAGGATCAGATTTTTCCCTGTCTGCAAAAAAGCTGCTGGAATTTTAACTGTGGTTACATTGAATTTGCATATTGCTGTAAGTAATATTGACATAGTAGCAGTGTTAACTCCTCCAATTCATGAACATGGGGTGTCTTCCCATTTATTTAGGTCATCTTTAATTTCTTTCAGCAAGGTTTTGTAGGTTTCGGTATACACATCTTTTTTATCCTTTAATTTATTCCTTGATATTTTATTCTTTCAGTTGCTCTTGTAAATGGAATTGTTTTCTTTTCCTCTTCAGATGGTTCATTGTTAGAGTATAGGAACACAATTGTTTTTTTGTTTGTTGATCTTGTACCCTGTCACATCAATGAATTTGCTTATTGGCTACGATAGTTTTCTTGCGGATCCCTTTGGGTTCTCCATATAGAAGATCATGTCACCTGCAAATATGGTTTTCTTTCTTCTTTTCCAATTTGTAGACCATGAATTTCTTGGGCATCCCTCCTATGGTCTTAGTTGGGAAGCTTTAAATCTTTCACCATTAAATATGATGTTAGCTGTGGGTTTTTCATAAATGGTCTTTATCATGTTGAGAAAGTTCCCC
This sequence comes from Myrmecophaga tridactyla, assembly GCA_004026745.1. Lineage (NCBI taxonomy): Eukaryota > Metazoa > Chordata > Mammalia > Pilosa > Myrmecophagidae > Myrmecophaga > Myrmecophaga tridactyla. Next base: position 9,652 of record PVIY010042483.1, read on the forward strand.
TCTATTCCTAATTTTCTGAATGTTTTCATCAAGAAAGGGTGCTAGACTTTGTCAAATGCCTTTTCTGTGTCTGTTGAGATAATTATGTTTTTTTTTCTTCATTCTATTTATGGTTATATTACATTGATTGGCTTTTGCATGTTGAACCCCCTTTGCATTTCTCTATTAGTCGTGTTTATATTAACATCAAGCATGATAATTATATTTAGCCCTATGGTAATAGAAAATTCATGTGGGCTCAGAATCAGAAGATCAGGATTCAAGTCTGGACTCTGCCTATGTCTGCAGGTAGGATCTTATCTAATTACTTTACCTCTTAGTTTCTTCATTTATAGCACGTAATGATATTCACATCACAGGATGTTTGTAAAAATTAAATGAAATAAGATACACGAATGCAGTCTGTAACACTAAAACACTCTAGAAATGTAGGCTATGATTGCTGGTCTTCATTATAGAAGGGGTTATATGGAAAACAGTCAATCCTTTTCCTGGAAAGTTTATTGGATCTGAAATCTAGCCTGCTCTTTTTGTAGTGAGAAAAAACTCTCAGTGAGAGTTCTATAAAGAATGATTCTTAAGGGTATGGCACTAAAGTAGATATACATTATCTGGTATTTGTATTTGACAGTTCTACTGCTGAAACCAAAGTCTTAGAATCATCTGTTCTTTCAGCCACTGCATATAAAATTTAGTTCTTAGCAATTTGAAACAGATATGAAGGAAACCTAATTTTAATTCTGAGATTAGTTGAGCAGACATTTCCTTCCCTATTCAGCTAAAATTATTATATGATTTTATGTATAATTTTATATATAAACAAACTTAAGAACTATGCTGCTTATCCTTAGCTGATGGCTTTATTTTAAGTCACCAGAAATGTGTTCCCTTACCAGTCCTCTATACTGTTTTTCACCTCCTTCAGACTCAGATGTAGCAGAAGCTTCTCTGACTGGAACACACTTTGTTCTTGCTAGAACAGGACAGTGGTTAAAGTAAAACTGCTGCTTTTAGGACCCAAGTCAAAGATTAGCACGTACGCTTATAGCGCCATTTAGTCACCTCTTAACCTCTTTGTTTCTTTCTTAACTATCATCTACTTTCCACATATGGTTCACAAATCAATACAATATGAAAAGGTATACTATAAGTATCTTGCTTCCACCCTGCCTCCATCTGCCCCCACTACCACTCCCTGCAGGTAATTGCTGTTTCTAGTTTCTTGTATATCCTTCTGGTATTTGTTTATGCAAACACAAATATATCAGTGTAGATAGATATACATACAGATCTATTTTTATTTCACCCTTTCTTACTCAAATGGTAGCATAGTTTATATACTGTTTTACACTTTGGTTTTTTTTTTTTTTTGTCTTAATTATCTTAAGGATTTTTTTTTTACCATCCATACATAGAGAGCATCTTCATTCCTTTTTAAAGCTTCATGGTATTCCACTGGAAAGACATGTCCATAATTTATTTAACAAGCCTGCTGCAGAGGAGCACTCAAGTCATTTTCAATCTTTTGCTGATACAAACACTGCTGCAGTGATAACCTTAAATATTTGACATTTGTACATTGAAGACTACTTATTGGGCAAATTTCCAAAGGTAGAATTACTGGGTCAAAGAGTAAATGTATTTTTAAAAATTTCTTTATTGTTTCAAAAACTCCAAAACCATAGTAATCTTTGGTGTTGGAATGGATCTCCTTGGTGTAGTTGTGCAGACAGACTTTTGTTTGATTTAGGCTCCATCACTCCATGTGGCTTTGGGCAAGTACTTCCCTTCTCACAGAATCTTGGAATCCAGGTCTATAAAAATTGGAAATTAGTCTTTATCTGAATTAGGTTATTATAAGATTATATAAGCCAATATATAGGAATTGACAGCACTACCCAACTATAAGGTGCCAGAATTTTTAACTGAAAAATGACCATAATTCAGATGTCCATGTGTTGGGCTTACTTTCTTCTCTCTTTAAAAAAAAAAAAGTATATATATAGTTATAGTTATATAGTTATCATACAGTAAAATGGACTTTTTTCTTTTGATGTACAGTTCTCTGAATTTTATCGCATGCATAGATAGATTCATGTAACCACCACCATTATCAGGATACCAAGCAGATAGTAAATGCATTTTAATTTTGATTTTAATAGATATTGCCTGGTTGCTTTCTGTAAAGGTTTGGCACCCACACTGTTCTCCTTCCATATCTGAGTGACAGTTTCTCACGGTGTTGCCAAAAGATAATGTTGATTGATTTTTTGTTGTGTATTTATTGTTAAATATTCCCTGTACAAAGATATAAGCAGTGGACTAGGGCTACAGCAGCTGTCTAGTCCATCTTCCCTTGATTAAAGTTGCTTAAGTCTAAAATCTGAAGCTTAAAAAGAAAAATAAATATGAACTAGAAGCCTCATATTTTAATCATATTTTAAATCAGCTACTTTTCCCATCTGTTCCCAGGACAAACAGGCTAGATTACAGTACTCTCTAGTCTGAATAACTGTGGGATAACTGAAGGAAGGCAGAAAAGCCATGTCTAGATTGTAGTTGTGTACCTTAGGGATTCTTCACTAAATATTTTTCACAACTGCAGATGCCCGTAAAACTTATTTCTCTCTTCTCTTCTGCCTCCTACCCAATGTCAAAACATCCAGAAATGCAAGCATAATTAAGATCTTGTATTTTTTATTTTTATCAGTAAGCTTACTAAATGAAAGAATGATTTTAATAGACTTGACATGAGAAATATGAAATAACATGACAAAACCCTTTTCTTTTTTACTGTAAATGTGAATTAACATATACAACTAAGCTCTTAGCTTTACTTAGAATGTTCAAATCTAGAATTAAAGTAGATTAGAGATGCTCCTCCAAATGGTTGAAATACAGTTTTCAAGTTAACTTTCCAAACCAAATTCTTACCATCGCTAATAATTTCAAAATGTACATAATCAAAATAGCATTCCCTTTTGCCAGGTTTACAAACACCTGACCTGTAGGCGAGATTCAGCTAGCAAGTTTGTATCATTTGTCTCATAGTCTTTCAAAATTGGGAAATTTAAATTAAGATCCAACTTCTGGCTTTTCTTGAATAATCAGAATGTATGGCCACATTTGCCCATGTTATCACAACACAACTGTTGTTGGGGCATGCCCTCTACTTCATTAAATTTTTATACCGGACCAATTTTTTTCTACTTATTTTCATAGTGATATATAATTAGTAAAACTTTTAACAAATTTTAATATCAGCAAGCATTTATTTTTATTATTACTAGTATTTTCAGGTTTCCATATAGGAATCCTTTTCATATTTTTCCTTAAATAATTAGTTATTGTGATTTAAGTGTTTCTTCCTACAAATATGAAATCTGCCATTTTACTTGGTGGTTAGACTACTTAACAAAAAGCTCCCCCATCCCCCGCACCTTTTAATAAGTAAAATATTTTCTTACCATCTTGGAAAACTATTTTTTATTGCTTTCCAAATGATTCTTGCTTTTTTTTCACTTGATTGATTATTCCATCCCCTTGTCATTTGATTTTTAGCATGTATCTTCAAAAAGCTTTAGTTGCTGAGAAATGTTGTGGCTAACTATTCAGAGTTATGACCATATTTCTCCTGGATTTTTTTTTTTTTTTTTTTTTTTGCATGGGCAGGCACCAGGAAACGAACCCGGGTCTCCAGCATGGCAAGAGAGAACTCTGCCTGCTGAGCCACCGTGGCCCACCCTTCTTCTGGATTTTGATTTCTGAGTTAACTAGCTGACTTGCCATGTAGCATCTCATCAATTTTAATCTTCCAGACTTTGCAGACCCCTCTTTAGGTGAGTTTTAATCACGGTTCACCCCACACCCTACATTCTGTCCATTGAAATCTCTCCTCATATAAGCAAAGATTTGTCATGATGGGTATTGTTTTCTTTGCTAGCCTTACACCAGACTGTGGAATGCCTAGTTCATGAGCACATTTAATTAATATTTGCAACTGTTAAAAAAGAATTCACTTATGCTTGTTCTCATTTTTAAGAATGAAAATTCTGTTTATGACTTGTCCTTTATTATTGTCATTATCTAAGAATAATCAGTACAAAAAAAGGAATCCAAAGAGGAACCAAAAGTTTATAGAAAATATCAGGAGCATGGGGAGGGAAGGTTTTGTGGGGTTTATTATGAAAAAAATTAAACCAAAGACTGTTTAAATGAAGTTTATAATTTTAGCTGTGTTAATAATGAAAATCAACAAAGAATAAATGACATTTGACTTTCTTTTTTGTAATTTCTAACAAAGTTGATAATGAAGTGACATCCTACCCTTAATGTTTAACTTTCCAGCATGATTTTAAGGAGGTTCCTCTTTTGCCATAATATTCAGAGGATTTTTAAAAATTTTCCCAAGTGCCCCTGCAATCCTTTTATATTCAAAATTATTCTCCTTTTGAGCACCCATTGAATTATAATCCTTGCTGATTTACTCTGCTTCAGTTTTTAACTAGTCTAGAATGGCTTAATGTGTGATCTGTGTAGTATTCACCTATCGCTTTCATTAACTTCATGAAATCCTTCATTTTTCCCAGTTTTGATTTTGTAGTCATTTTGCATTATATTATTTAAACCAGAAATAGAATCCTAAAAGAACAGATATTTTATAATATCCAACAATTAAAGAAATAATGACCAACAAAATTTTTATCATGATAGGTAAGGATAGGCTCTTAAGTGTTGAGTAGGGAAGAATATTTAAGTGGATATTAATTAGTGAGTGATATGTACTTTAGCCAATATTTTAGGCTATAAAAACTTTTAGTTGGATGATAAATATTCAGGTAATGTAAATTTCCTGTCTTCTCTTCAGTGTTCTGGGTATGGGAAATTTGACCTACTGGGTGGCAGATTCTGAACCTTTTCTAGGTTATTGTAAAAGCTCCATCATTAAACTCATCAACTTTAACATTTTTAAAGACTACCATAAAAAGGTAGTATATGTATATGAGTCTGTGTATATGTGTATGCATATTTCAGATCCCGGGATAAAAAAGAAAGTTGTTTCTTAAAAATAATAAGACAGAAATTCATTCATATTATTGACTAGAGTGGCAGCCTGTGTTGCTAGTGACATTTATTTATCATGAATAGTAATATTCCATCCGAGAACTATTTTTTTCCACATGATTGTTGGTAGACAAAAGAACCTAGTACCAGTTTTCTCACCATTTCATTACAATAGATGCCCCCATCCAAATCCATACAAGGGAAAAGAAAGTCCTGATGACAAGTATTGCTAGTTTATTAGACGTGAGACTTGAAATAGAAATAATAAAATGAAAAAAAGATTAATCTAGAAATGGAGAATATTAGAACTTTCTAACAGTCAAATGTTTGCATATTAATTAAACATCACAATTTTTTTAATCCTGACATATTAGAACAGCAAACCTAGACTGTTCTAGGTTTCTTGTATACATAATAAGTTCTATAATTAAGAAGCAAATCTTATCCTAACCTGAAGTAATCTATTTCTCATCTCTGAACTCTAGAAACATTCATTTTCTTTGACAAATAATTATGTACTGACCATGAACGACTTTTCTGCTATTTTCTGAAACTATTTTATTCATACCTCATATTGTTATCATACTATATTTGTGCTTATACCCTGATGACCAAACTGTAAGCTTCTTATAATTTGTCATACTCCTAGACATCTACTATAGTACCTTGGAATAGTAGATATGGCCAAAATCTGATACAAACCCATTCTTTTTCAAGATAAGAAAAATAAGTAGACTCCCAACAATATATTGTACATTTTCTCACAAAGCCATGCAAAGCCTTTATAGTACATATTAAACATTTCCCCTGTACCAGACTTATAATGAGGTCTTATTCCAGTAAAATTGTGAATGGAATTCCCAATACATGCTCTTAAAGACGCTCTAGAATGGTGATGCTCATGAGGGTGAGGTGACATGTTTGTGAGGGTATGCAGAATCAGATATTTTCTTTCGCTGCTGGGGGCTATAAATTACTGCAACTCATTGGAAAGCAGTTGAGATACATGTGTGTACTGGAAGCCTAAAGATATTACTGTCCCTTGACCCCGTTATTCTAATTTCTTGAAATGTCTTCTAAAGAAATAGTCATAAATATAGGAAAAGCTTTATTCCAAAGAACTTTGCAACATTATAATAGCTAAATTTGGAAACAACCTAAATAATAAACAATAATAAATTCCACCACTACAATATGATGCTATTATACACAATATTTACAATCTGTTTAAAAACTTTTCTTTAAAAAAAAAAGGCCTATGGAAAAAAAGTCTAAAAGAAGTTATGCAAAAACATCATCAGTTTAACAGTGATTTGAGCAGTGTGACTATTTTCTTTCTTACACTTATTTGTATTTTCTAATAATCCTATAAAAATCATACTATTTTTAGATCACAAATGAAAGCTGTTTTTAATCCAAGAATAAAATAAGTGCTTAAATTTTGTCTGTCTTGAAAAGGAAAGACTTAAAAATGAGAGCCCTGCCTTTTTACAGTGTTTTGGTTTCTTTAGGAACACAGATTTTAGGAACTTTAAAATAGAGGAGCTCTAGGACTAATGTTAAAGTACTGACCATCTAATCAAATTCACAGTCATACTGCTTTGGCTGTTCTTTCCAGTGAGAGAGGCCTAAATACAAATCATGACTCCTTTTCACACCCTAACAGGCCTTCTCTTGATTTTGCAGAAACTGAACCAAATGCCTATCCATTTCCAGTATGGCAACCCCAGATCCCTGCCTTTACTACCCATATATGCTCATCATTTCCTTTTTATTGGCCCTGACATAATGACCCTTCTCTGTTTTGATCTAATCATATGGGCTGTGTCCTACCCTATGTTTCAAAGAATAGACTAGTAAAATGTCAGTGATGCTTTTCTGCTGTTTGAGTTAGACTGCTCCTTGATCTCTCATATGTGGTTTAATGTCAATGAAGTGGTAGCTCAAACCTCTGATACAGAGCTTCATTTTATGAGTACCAATTCATGTCAGAGTCTAACTTGGGCATTGTTGTTCAAACTCTATACATGCTAGTTATAACTGGGTCATTAACTTTTTTTTTCTTTTTTTGGTGGGGTAATTAACTTTTAAAAATATATAAATAATACTTTATTGAGATATAATTCATATACCATACAATTTACCCATTGAAATTGTGCAATACAGCAATTTTTAGTACATTCACAGTGTTGTGCAACCACCATCAAAATTTCCATTTAGGAACTATCAGACTCTTCCAAAGTGTCTATACCATTTTACATTCCCATCAGAAATGAGGATTCCAGTTTCTCTACTTATTCATCAATATTCACTATATTATCATCTTGTTTTATTATAACCATCCAAGTCGATTTGAAGTGTTGCCTGATTGTGGTTTTGATTTGTATTTCCCTACGGTCTAATTATGTTGAGCATATTTTCATGTGCTTATTTGCCATTTGTATATCTTCTTTGGAGCATTGTCTATTCAGGTCCTTTGCCCAGTTTTAATCGAGTTGTTTTTTTATTATTTAGTTTTAAGAGTTCTTTATAGATACTAAATACAAATCCCTTATAAGATACATAATTTTCAACTGTTTTCTCCCATTTATGGTAGGTCTGTTTACATTATGGTATTCTTTGAAGCATAAAAGTTTTTAAATTTTGGTGAAATTCAATGTATATTTTCTTTAAATGCTTGTAATTCTATTGTCAATCTAAGAAGACTTTGTCTATCCCAAGGTGATGATGATGTACTACAATATTTTCTTTTAAGAGTTTTATAATTTTCACCTTTACATTTAAGTCTGTGATCTATTTTGAGTTTGTTTTTGTATAGGGTGCAGAGAAGGGGCTCAATTTCAGTATTTTTTCATATGGCTATCCAGTTTTGACAACACTATTTGTTGAAAAGTCTACTCTTTCCCCACTGAGTTGTCTTGGCATCCTTGCTAAAAATCAATTGACCATAAATGTGAGGGTTTATTTCTGGACCCTCAATCATTATCCAGTACCATACTCCCTTGATTGCTATAGTAGTTTCTGGTAAGTTTGAAATTGCGAAGTGTGAAGTCTTCAACTTTGTTCTTGTTTGCAAGACTTTTTTTAGCTATTCTGGATCCCTTGAATTTCCATATGAATTTTAGAATCAGCTTGTTAGTCTATGCAAAGGAAGCAGACATTTTCGTAGGGATTGTGTTGAATTTGTAGATCAATTTGTAAAGCATTAACATCTTAACAGTGCTTCAGAACCATGAACATGGGGTTGTCTTCCCCTTATTTCAGTCTTTAATTTCTTTGAAGGGTTTGTAGTTTTTAGAATATAGATTTGCACTTTTTTTTTTTTGCTTGGGCAGGCGTCGGGAATCAAACCCAGGTCTCTGGCATGGCAGGCAAGAGCTCTGCCTGCTGAGCCACTATGGCCCACCCAGATTTGCACTTCTTTTGTTAAATTTATTCTTAAGCCTTGTATTCCTTTTGATGCAGTTTTAAATGGCGTTCTTTTCTTGATTTCATTTCAAATGTGTTCATTGCTAATTAGAAAAAATATTTGATTTTTTAATATTGATCTTCTATCTTATAGCCTTGCTGAACTAATTTTTTAGTTCTAATAGGTTTTTAGTGAATTCCTTTGGATTTTCTACATACAAGATCATGTCATCTGAAGTAGAGGTATTTTCTTTCTTTCTTTCCAATCTAGATGACCTTTCTTCCTTACTTCCTTTCTTTCTTTCTTCCATTCTTCCTTTCTTCCAAAGGTTTTGGCATAGCTGCACTAAATAGAACCTCCAGTATAGTGTTAAAATAGTAGTGATGATAGGGGACTTCTTTGTCTTGTTTCTGATCTATGGTGAAAGCATTGTTATTCACCATTACATATAATGTTAATTGTTGACTTTTTTTTTATGCTGTGTGGCAGGGGTCACATTTCATTCTTTTTCCAGTATCCCATTATTGTAGCACCATTTGTTGAATTTTTGCTTGTTTTCTTTTTTTCTTTACTTGTTTTTGGGAAAGTACATGGGCCAAAAATTGAACCCGGTCTCCCACATGGCAGGCGAAAATTCTACCACTGAACTATCCTTGGACCCCCTAATTGTTGATTTTTCATGGATGCTCTTTAACAGGTTGAAGAAATTCCCTCTATTTTGAGTATTTTTTTATCTTGAAAAGGTGTTGGATTTTGTCAAATGGTTATTCTATCCATTGAAATCACATAATTTAATCTTTAGCCTCTTGATGTGGTGGATTACATTAATTAATTTTAGAGTATTAAACTAACTCTGCATTCCTGGGATAAATTCCAGTTGGTCATGATATATGATTCTTTTTATATGTTTCTGGATTTAGTTTGCTGCTATTTGGTTTAGGATTTTTCATCTTTACACATAAGAAATATTGGTTTGTACTTTTTGTTTTCTCATGTCTCCATCTATTTTTGGTATCAAGGCAATAATAGCCCCATAGAATGAGTTAAAAGGTCTTCCCTCCTCTTCTGTTTTTTTTGGAAGAATTTGTGAAGAATTGGTGTTAATTGTCCTTTACATGTTTGCTAGAATTTACCAGTGAAGCCATCTGAATCTGAGCTTTTATTTCTAGCAAGTTTAAGTTACTACTCAAATTCTTGACTTGTAGGTTTATTCAGATTTTCTATTTCTTCCTTAATCAATTTCAGTACTTTGAATCATTTAGAAAGTTTATCTGTTTCATCTAAGTGATCTAATTTTGGGGACTACAGTTGTTCATTGTATTCTCTTATAATATTTTATTTTATTTTTTGCTAAGAGATAGTAATGCCTCCCTTTCATTTTTTTGTGTTAGTAATTTGAATCTTCTCCCCTTTTCTGGATTAATCTAGCTAAAGGTTTATTAATGTTTTGATCTTTTCAAAGAATTATCTTTTGGTTTCATCGATTTTTCCCTAGCCTTTTTTTCCTCTTATTTATTTCTATGCTAATAATTATTATTTCTTCCTTCTTCTTTCTTAAGTTTAGTTTGCTCTTCTTTTCCCAGTTTCTTAACGTGGATGATTAGGTTATTGATTTGAGGTCTTTCTTTTATAAAATAGATATGGACAGCTACATATTTTCTTGTAAGTATTGCTTTAGCCGCATCCCATTAATTTTGGTATGTTATATATTCATTTCATTCATCTCAAAATATTTTCTAATTTCTCTTTTTAGTTCTTTTTTGAGCTATTCATTATTGATGAGTGTGTTGTTTAATATCTACATATTTGCGAATTTCCCAATTTTCATCTTATTATTTTCTAATTTTGTTTCATTATGGTTCGAGAACATACTTTGAATAATTTCAATCCTTTTAGATATATTAAGGCTTGTTTTATGCCCCAGCATATGGTATCTCCTGAAGAACATACCATGTGCATTTGAGAAGATTGTATATTTTGCTGTTGTTCGGTTGAATGGTCTGTAGTTGTCTCTTATAATGCTATTCAAGTCTTCTGTTTCCTTGTTGTTCTGCCTAGTTGTTCTTTCTATTATCGAAAGTAGGATATTGAAGTACCCAACTATTATCATGTTGTATATTTCTCCCTTCACTTCTGTCAGTTTTTGCTTCATGCATTTTGGATCTCTGTTTTTTAGATGTACAGGTGTTTATAATTGCTTTATGTCCCTGATGTATTGACCCATTTATCATTGTAAAATGTTCCTTTTTATGTGTAGTAACATTTTTTTGTTTTAAAGTCAATTTCATTCAGCTTTCTATTGGTTACAGTTTAAATTTTCTGTGTTTTTCTTTCTTTTATTTTCAAATTGTTTGTCTCTTTGAATCTAAAGTGTGTGCATAGAATTGAATCTTTTTTTATCCGGTCTGCCAGTCTCTGACTTTTGATTAGATTGTTTAATCCATTCATATTTAATGCTATTATCGATGTATTTAGATTTACAGCTGCCATTTTACTTTCTGTTTTCTATGTCTCATTTTTTATGTTTCTCTATTATTACTTTACTGCTTTCTCATGCATTAAGTGAATATTTTCTAATGTAACATTTTGATTCCTTAAATGATTTTTTCCATTGTGTTTTTTTAGTTAGTTTCATACTGATTGCTTTAGGGCTTATCATATACATCTTATTTTATCAGATTCTTAAATCTTAAATGTATAAACAAATAATAGGGGGAACAAAGGTTAAAATAAATTGGGAAGATGGAAATACTGATGGTCAATGAGAGGGAGGGGTTGGGGTGTAGTATGTATCAGTTTTTTATTTTTTCTTTTTATTTCTTTTTC
>PVIY010042484.1:0-20949 GCA_004026745.1 Myrmecophaga tridactyla
ATGATAAAGGGAATGTATGAAAAACCCACAGCTAATATCATCCTCAATGGGGAATAACTGAAAACTTTCCCCCTAAGATCAGGAACAAGACAAGGATGTCCACTATCCCCACTGTTATTCAGCATGTGTTGGAAGATCTAGCCAGAGCAATTAGACAAGAAAAAGAAATATAAGGCATCAAAATTGGAAAGGAAGAAGTAAAATTCTCACTGTTTCCAGATGATATGATACTCTATCTCGAAAACCCCAAAAAATCCACAGCAAAACTACTAGAGCTAATAAATGAGTACATTTACTGTACTCATTTTACGTGGCAGGTAACAAGATCAACACTCAAAAATCTGTAGTGTTTCTATACACTAGTAATGAACGATCTGAAGGGGAAATCAAGAAAAAAATTCCATTTACAATTGCAAACAAATGAATAAAATATTTAGAAATAAATTTACCTAAGAAAACAAAAGACCTATATGAAGAAAACTACAAGAAACTCTTAAAATGAATCACAGAAGACCTAAATAAATAGAAGGGCATACCGTGTTCATGGATTGGAAGACTAAATATAGTTAAGATATCAATTCTACCTAAATTGATTTACAGATTCAATGCAATACCAATTGAAATCCCAAAAACTTACTTTTGAAATAGAAAAACCAATAACAAAATTTATCTGGAATTTATCTGGAAACCAAATTTACCTTAAAATATGCTAAGAAATAAAAATGAAGTTGGAGGTCTCACGCTACCTGACTTTAAGGCATATTATGACGCTACAGTGGTCAAAACAGCATGGTACTGGCATAAAGATAGATATACTGACTATACTGACCAGTGGAATAGAATAGAGTGTTCAGATATAGACCCTCTCATCTATGGACAACTGATCTATAAGGCAGTCAAACCAACTCACCTGGGACAGAACAGTGTCTTTAATAAATGGTACCTAGAAAACTGGATAGCCATATGCAAAAGAATGAAAGAGGATCCATATCTCACACCCTATACAAAAATTAACTCAAAATGGATCAAAGACCTAAACATTAGATCTAAGACCATAAAACTGTTAGAAGAAAATGTAGAGAAATATCTTATGAAATTTGTAACAGGAGGCAGTTTCCTAGACCTTACACCCAAAGCACGAGCACTGAAGAAAGAAAGAAAGAAATGGGAACTCCTCAAAATTAAACACTTGTGTGCATCAAAGAACTTCGTCAAGAAAGTAAAAAGACAGCCTATACAATGGGAGACAATATTTGGAAACAATATAGCAGATAAAGGTCTAGTATCCAGAATATATAAAGAGACTGTTCAACTCAACAACAAAAAGACAGACAACCAATTACAAAATGGGCAAAGGAGTTGAACAGATACTTCTCAGAAGAGGAAACAGAAATTGCCAAAAGGCACATGAAAAGATGCTCAACTTCCCTGGCTATTAAGGAAATGCAAATCAAAACCACAATGAGATATCATCTCACACCCACTAGAATGGCCATTATCAATAAAACAGAAAACAACAATTTCTGGAGAGGATGTGGAGAAAAGGCACACTTATCCACTGTTGGTGGGAATGTCAAATGGGACTACCACTATGGAAGGCAGTTTGGCGGTTCCTCAGGAAGCTAAGTAAAGAATTGCCATATGAACCAGCAATATCATTGCTAAGAATCTACGCAGAGGACATGAGGGCAAGGACACAAACTGACATTTGCACACCAATGTTTATACCAGCACTATTTACAATTGCAAAGAAATGGAAACAGCCAAAATGTCCATCAACAGTCGAGTGGCTAAACAAGCTGAGGCATATACATACAATAGAATATTATGCAGCTATAAAACAGAATACTAAGTTATGAAGTATGTAACAACATGGATGGACCTTAACGACATTATGCTCAGTGAGATTAGCCCGAAACAAAACGACAAATACTGTATGGTCTCACTGATATGAACTGACATTAATGAATGAACTTGGAGAATTTCAGTTGGTAACAGAGACCAGCAGGAGATAGAAAAAGGGTAAGATATAGGGTAATTGGAGCTGAAGGGATACAAATCATGCAACAGGACTGATTGTAAAAATCCAGAAATGGATAGCACAATACTACCTAACTGTAATACAATAATGTCGGAACACTGAATGTGAGAATGATAGAGGGAGGAAGGGTGGGGGCACAAATGAAATCAGAAAGAAAGATGACAATAAAGAGTGAGATGGTAAAATCTAGGAATGCCTAGAGCATATAATGATAGTGACTAAATGTACAAATTTTAAAATGTTTTTGCATGAAGAAGAACAAAGGAATGTCAATACTATAGGGTGTTGAAAATAGATGGTAATTAATATTTTTAAATTTTAACTTATGTGTAAGACTAAAGCAAAAAATGTTTATTTGGTACAAAATTTGTATTTTGACTAGTGCAGTTCCTAATATAACTTATGTGGAGAACTTAATTGAACACCATAAGTACATGGAACCTTGAGTAGGGCATAAGATTTTGTAGGTTTGTCCAGAGTGATGCCCTGATAAATCCCAGAGTGATTTGAACAGTGAATAAAAAAGTATTTGCAAAGTTCCCTTGGGGGAATGGTGAGAAAGGGGGAAAATTCAACTTCCCAAGTGGAGAATTCTTGATCTTCTCACAAGCAGTGGGGACAACCAAAGCAACAGGCTGAACCCCCAATCTTGGGGGGTGTTCATATGAAACTTAACCCCACAAAGGATAGGTTATGCCTACTTAAATTAGGCCTAAGAGTCACCCCCAAGAGAACCTCTTTTGTTTGCTCAGATGTGGCCTCTCTCTCTCCCAGCTAACACAACAAGCAAGCTCACTGCCCTCCCCCTCTCTATATGGGACATGACTCCCAAGGGTGTGGACCTTCCTGGCAATGCGGAACAGAAATCCTTGAATGAGCTGGGACTCAGCATCAAGGGATTTAGAAAATCTTGACCAAAAGGGGGAAGAGCAAAATGAGACAAAATAAAGTGTCAAAGGCTGAGAGATTCCAAACAGACTCAAGAGGTTATCCTGGAGGTTATTCTTATGCATTAAATAGATATCACCTTGTTAGTTAAGATGTAATGGAGAGAGGGCGGGCCACGGTGGCTCAGCAGGCAGAGTGCTTGCCTGCCATGCCAGAGGACCCGCGTTCAATTCCCGGTGCCTGCCCATGTTAAAAAAAAAAAAATGTAATGGAGAGGCTGGAGGGAACTGCCTGAAAATGTAGAGCTGTGTTCCAGTAGCCATGTTTCTTGAAGATGAATGTATGATGATATAGCTTTCACAATGTGACTGTATGATTGTGAAAACCTTGTGTCTGATGCTCCTTTTATCTACCTTATCTACAGATGAGTAAAACATAAGGAATTAAAATAAATAATAGGGGGAACAAATGTTAAAATAAATTTAGTAGATTGAAATGCTAGTGATCATTTCATGAAATGCTAGTGATCCCTTTCATGAAAGGGAGGGGTAAGAGGTATGGTATGTATGAATTTTTGTCTGTTGTCTTTTTATTTCTTTTTCTTAATTGATGCAAATGTTCTAAGAAATGATCATGATGATGAATATACAACTATGTGATGAAAAAATAAATAAGTAAATATAAATAAAAAATTTTTAAATGAGCTTTTACAATTGGCTTTCTACTCTGATTAGATTCAAAGGCACTAATGACTCTATTTCCAATAATCAGGATGGCATGAACTGGCAATAGAGATAAGCAAAATATCACCATTCCTTGAGATGATCAGCCTGCTACATCATGGCAGGTTGATTACATTGGACCACTACTACCATGGAAAAGACAGTGATTTGTTCTAATTGGAATAGACACATATTCTTGATGTGGATTTGCCTCCCCTGTATGCAATGCTTCTGCTAAAACTACCATACATGGACTTGCAGAATGCCTTATCCACCACTATGATATTCCATAAAACATTGCTTCTGATCAAGGAACTCAATTCAAAGCAAATAAAGTACAGGAATGGGCACAGGCTCATGGATTCTCTAGTCTTACCATGTTCCCCATCATCTTGACGCAGCTGGGTTGATAGAATGGTCGAAGGGCCTTTTGAATACCCAATTATGGTGCCAACTAGGTGACAATTCCTTACAGGGCTGAGGCAATGGTCTCCAGGAGGCTGCATATGCTCTGAATCAGCATCCACTCTATGGTGCTTTTTCTGCCATGGCCAGGATTCATGGGTCCAGGAATTAAGGGGTAAAAATACAAGTGGCATCATTCACCATTATCCCTAGTGATCCACTAGAAAAATTTTTGCTTCCTGTCCCTGCAGCCTTGAGCTCTGATGGTCTACAGGTCTCAGTTCCAGAAGGAGGAGTACTTCCACCAGGAGACACACAATGATTCCACTGAACTGGAAGCTAAGATTGTCACCTGGCCACTTTGGACTTCTCTTACCCCTGAATCAACAGGCAAAGAAGGGGATTGCTTTATTGGCTGGGGTGATTGCTCCTGACTAGCAAGGAGAAATAGTATTGCAACTATACAACAGAGGTAAAGAAGAGTTCTTCTGGAATATAAGAGATCCCCTAGGGTGTTTCTTAGTACTGCCATGTCCTGTGATTAAAGCCAATGGTTCACACCACCAGGCAAAGAACCACAGCCAGCTGTGGTTGCCTTACCTTAGGAGCTGGTGTCAGGAGAAGACTGAAGTCAGCCAGCATTTCTTGAGTTTTATCCTTTGATTCCCCTTCTTGTCCCCTAGACACAGGAGGAGAGATAAGCCTGAAGATGGAAGAAGTTGGATGAAGGGGAGATAGCAGGCAGGACTAAACATCCAGCTTCATGAAGAGGAGAAAAGTGGAAAGAGTCATGGATACCCCTGCCCCTTTTCTTTTCTGTAGCCACTGTCTTGCTAGTCCACAGCAACCTGATCAGCCTTTCTATAAGTAAAATTCACACTCAGGAATTTTATACCAACACCTTAGTATGCTATGATACCTAAATTCAACAAATAAATATTAATAGAAACTGACAGAGAACAATTGTAGGTTAAAACAACAATTAAGGATTTCCACTGGCACCACTTCTGTTCAACGTTGTACTGAAGATTCTAGCCAGGGCAATTAGGCAAGAAAATTAATTAAAAGGAATCCAGATGGGAAAGTGTTTTTGTTTCCTGGTCTGCCCAAGCAATACCATGCAATGGTCCAACCTAAAATAGGAATTTATTTGTTTATGGTTTAGAGGCTAAAAGAAAGTCCAAATCAAGGTATCAAGGTGATGCTTTCTCCCCAAAGACTGCAGCATTCTAAGGCTGGCTGCTGGTGATCCTTGGTCCTGTTTGTCACATGGTAAAGCACATGGCAGCCTCTCCTGGTCTCTCCCTTCTCTTCTGGGTTCCACTGATGTTCTGCTTCTTGTTTCCATGGCTTTCTCCCTCTCTCTGAGTTTCATTCTGCTTTTACAGGAAACCTGATTGAGGTGGGCCTTATCTTAACTGAAGTAATCTCATTATAACATCCTACCCACAATAGGCTCGGAACCACAGGAATGGATTAGGTTTAAGAATATGTTTTTCTGAGGTACATACAGCTTTGAACCACCAGTCTACCCTCTGGACCCCCAAAAGACGTACTCTTTCCAAATGCAACATCCCAAAAACCTTATATAATTCCAATAACACTGCTAAGTATAAAGTCTCATCAAAATCAGTTATAGGCTCTCTGCTCCTCTCTGCTTGACCTTTACATGCAGTGCCAGCCACATCCCTGATACATGATGGGGAAAATCAAAATGAACAGATTTGGCCATACTGGGTACCTGGTCACCCAGGACTGCTATAAACTTCAGCAAAATGCAGGTTGTTTCTATCAATGACTCCTTCATTGACCTCAAGTATATGGTCTACATGTTCCAATATGATTCCACCCATAGCAAGTTCAAAGGCAATATCAAGGCTGAGAACAGGATGTCTGTCATTATTGGGAATCCCATTACTATATTCCAGGAGCAAGATCCCACCAACATCAAATGGGGTGATGCTGGTGGCGAATAAGTGTGGAGCCCACGGCTGTCTTCACAACCCTGGAGAAGGTTGGGGCTCACCTGAAGGGTGGTGCCAAAAGAGTCATCATCTCTGCCTCTTCAGCAGATGCCTCCATGTTTGTGAGGGGCATGAACCATGAGAAATATGACAACTCTCTCAAGATTGTCAGCAATGCTTCCTGCATCATCAACTGCCTGGCCCCCCTGGCTAAGGTTATCCAATGACGACTTTGTCATTGTGAAGAGACTCATTACTACCAGCTATGCCATCACTGCCACCCAGAAGACTGTGTATGTCTCCTCCAGGAAAATGTGGTGTGATGGCCATAGGGCTGCCCAGAACATCATCCCTGCATCTACCAGAACTGCCAAGGCCAACAGATGCAAGGTCTCCCAGAGCTTAATGGGAAACTCACTGGCATGGCCTTTCATGTCCCCACCCCCAATGTATCCATCGTGGATCTAACCTGCCATCTGGAGAAAGCAGCCAAATATGATGACATTAAGAAGGTGGTAAAATAGGCATCAGAGGCCCCATATAGGGCATCCTGGGCTACACTGAGAACTAGGTTGTGTCTGTGACTTTAAAAGTGACATCCTCTCTTCTACTTTTGATGCTGGGGCTGTCACTGCATTCAATGATGACCTTGTCAATCTCATTTCCTGGTACAACAATGAATTTGGCTAAGCAATAGGGTGGTAGACCTTATGGTCCACATGGCCTCTAAGGAGTAAGAGCCCCCTGGACCACCGACCCCAGCAATAGCATGAGAGGAAGAGAGAAGCAGTCACTGAGGGGAATTACTACACCCAACTCAACCCCCCAACACTGAGAATCACTCAACCTCCAAAGCTTCCATCCCAGACTCCCTGAAGAAGGGGAGGGGCTCAGAGAGCCCTACCTTGTCATGTACCATCAATAAAGTACACTGTACCCAGCCAAAGAAAAAAATCTATTACAGGTGTAGTCTTTCCTGGGGCACAATTCCCCTCTGTCTGTGGACCTGTGAAAATTAGAGAAGTTATTAGCTTCCAATATATAATGGCGGTATAGGCATAGGATAAATATTCCCATTCCAATAGGGAAAACAGGGGTCATGAGTCCCAAACAGTTCTGAAACCCAGAAGAACAAACTCCATTAGATTGCAAGGTCTGAGAGTCATCTACAGATGGATATTGTTTCTTTGGGCATCAGGGAGGGACTATCCTCACCCCTTCAAGTGCTTCAACAATAACCATGGTCTCCCTGAACACTGGGTTGAAGGCCTCACACTCTGAGAATACTGGGGTGACAGCACTCTTCCTGAACAATGAGGCGGAAGGTCCACAAGCACCACGGCAGACTTACCCTTTCCACACACATAGGTGGGTCTACTCTCCTGGCCTGATGAGAGATCATAAGTTAAGACCTCATCTTCCATGGTCCTGTCCTTAAAGCCATTCTTCCTTCTCTGTCCCTTTTAGTCTAGGCTGGAAGTGGGGATGCTAATAGAAATCTTGCAAAAATTTTTCAGTTTTGTGTGTAGTTCACAGAGATCCAAACAATCAGACAGTAGGACTTCAACAGATGCTCCCTTGATAATTTCACCTCCAATCCTGATTTGTACTGAAATGGCTGACTGGTTCCATGTTTAGTTAAACCTTCACATGGAGTACTATTCTCCAGTGACTCATTTTTTTGGAAGCTCAGAATTTTCCAAACCATAAATTTCTGATTTCTTTGTGCCCAGGAGTTCAGTTCTTAGCTTATCCCCTTCCTCTCACATTTTACTATAAGCTGCAAGGAGAACCAGGTTGCACTTTCCACATTTAGCCTGGAAATCTCCTCAGCTAAATTTGAAGTTCATCAATTTCAAGTTTTGCCTTCCATCCGACAATAAAACTCAAATTTGCTAAGTTCTGTGCCACTTTCAAATAAGGGTCACCTTTCTTCCAGTTTCCAATAACACATTCATCATTTCCTCCTAAGGCCTCATTGGAAGTATCTTTAGCATCTATATTTCTACCAACAATCTCTTCAGAGCAATCTAGCCCTTTTCTATCAAGCATCTCACAATTCTTTCAGAATCTTCCCCTTATCCATTAATAAAGCCGTTCTGGCATTTTCGGTATTTGCCTTTCACAGCACCTCATGCTTCTGGTACCAAAGTCTGTTTTCATTTTCTGGGCTCCTCAAACATACCACACAATGGTCCAGCTTAAATAATGGCAATTTATTTGCTTATATTTTGAGACTAAAAGAAAGTCCAAATCAAGGCATCATCAAGGCAGCACTTTCTCCTGAAAGACTGTAGCATTCTGGGACTGTCTGCCGGTGATCCTTGGCCCTTATTTTGTCACATGGCAAGGCACATGGCAGCCTCTCCTGGTCTCTGGGTTCCATTGATGTTCTGTTTCAGTGGCTTTCTCTTTCTTTTTCTACATCTCATTTCACTTTTAAAGGACTCGAATAATAGGATTAAGACCCATCCTGACTGAGATAGACCATACCTTAACTGAAATAACCTTTTCAAAGGTTCTACTAGCAATGGATTCACACCTACAGGAACAGATTAGGTTTAAGAACATATTTCTCTGGTGTTCAGACAGTTTCAAACCATCACAGAAAGGAAAAAGCGAAATTATATTTATTGAAGATGATATGATCTTGTATACAGAAAGGAAAAAACGAAATTATATTTATTGAAGATGATATGATCTTGTATACAGAAAATCTTAAGAAATCAACTAAAAACTACTATATCTAAGTTCAGTAAGTTACAAGATCAATATACAAAATTAACTATATTTCTATACACTTGCATTGAACAATGCAAAAATGAAATTAAGAAAACAATTTCATTTACAATAGCATCAAAAAGAGTAAAATACTTAGGGATAAATCTAACAAAGTTTAAACTCAGAAAACTACAAAAGATTGTTGAAAGAAGTTAAAGAGATATATAAATGGAAAGACACTCATATTCATGGATCAAATGACGCAGTATTGTTAAAGTGAGAATACTCCTCCCCAAATAATTGACTACAGATTCTACATAATCCTCATCAAAATTCCATCTGTCTTTCATACTGAAACTGACAAGCTAATCATAAAATCCACATGATAACTATTGTTTTCATTATCAATTGTCCAAGACAATCTTTGAAAAAGAAAAATAAAGTGGGAGAAACTTCCCAGTTTCAAAACTTACTCCAAAACAAAAGTAATTAATGCAGTATGGTAATAATATAATGATACATATATAAATCAATGGAATATCATAGACAATCAAGATATAAACCCTCACATTTACAACTAATTAATTTTTGGCAGGAGTGCCAAGAGCATCCAATGGAGAAAGTATGGCATTTTCAACAAATGGCATTGGGACAACTAAATAGCCACACACAAAAGAATGAGTAGAACCCTTACCAAACACAATTTACAAAAATTAATTCAAAATGGGACAAACCCTCAGAAAGTTAGGACTAGATGTTAACTGCAACATCATAAAGGGAAATTATGAAAAACCACATCTAATATCATATTCAATGGTGAAAAACTGAAAGCTTGTCCCTTACAATCAGGAATAACACAAGGATGCCTGCTTTCACCACTGCTATTCAATAGTGTACTGTGAATTATAGCCAACATAAATAGGCAATAAAAAGGGATCTAAACTGGAAAGGAAGAAGTAAAATTATCTCTATTTGTAGATGACATGATCCTATATAAAGAAAATTTTTAAAAAGCAAACCAAAAAACCCCAGAACAATCCACAAGAAAGCTACTAGAGCTCATAAATGAACTCAGAAATGTTGCAGGGAACAAAATCAACATGCAAAAATCAGGGTGTGTCTGTACACGAGCAATGAATAATCTGAAAAGGAAATAAGAAAACAATTTCATTTATAACAGCATCCCTTAAAAGAGTAAAATATCTAGGAATAAATTTAACCAAGGAAATACAAGTCTTGTACCCTGAAAACTATAAAACATTGCTGAAAGAAATTAAAGAGGAGCTAAATAAGGGGAGAGGCATTCTATGTTCATGGATTAGAAGACTTGATATAGTTAAGATGTCAATATTACTCAAAGCATTCTATAAATTCTATCAAATCCCTATTCAAATGCCAAAAACATTGGAAAAGACTATCTTAAATTCATTTGTAATTGCAAGAAGCTCAAAATAGACAAAGCGATTTGAAAAACAACATTTGAAAATGACTCCCACTTCTCAATTTCAAAGGTACTACAAATCTACAATAATCAAGACAGTATGGTACTAGTATAAGAACAGACATATAGGCCAACAGAATAGAATTGAAAGTCCAGAAATAAATCACACATTTATGACCAAATGATTTTCAACAAGGGTGTCAAGTTCATTCAATGGGAAATAACAGTTTCTTCAACAAATGGTGCTGGGAAAACTATATTTCCACATGTAAAAGAATGAAATTGAACCCCTGTTTTGATTTTTTAAGGATGACAGAATGTAATATACCAGAAAAATAACGGCTTTTTAAAAAGGGAATTTAAAAAGTTATAAATTTGCAGTTCTAAGGCCACAAAAATGTCCAAACTAAGGCATCCAGATAAAGATACCTTGAATCAAGAAAGGCCAATCTGGGAAAGCACATGACGGTGTCTGCTGGTCCTTGTTCCCAGTCCTGTTGCTTCCAGCTTCTGGAGCCAGTGGTTTCCTCTCTAAACATCCGTGGGCCTTCACTTAGCAACTCCAGGACACAATTCTGGCTTCTGGCTTGCTTAACATCTCACAGGAAGGTACATGGCGACATCTGCTGGGCTCTGCATCTCCAAATGCTCATGTCTAGGCATCTGCTCTCTCTGTCGGCACTCCAAGCATTTCCAAATGTCTGCATCTCTATCGACTCTGAGCTTTCTCCAAAAAATTTCCTCTTTTAAAATACTCCTGTAAACCAATCAAGACCCACCTTGAATGGACAGAGCCACATCTCTACCTAATCAAAAAGTCACACCCACAATTGGGTGAGTTACATCTCCATGGAAACAATCCTATCAAATTTCCACCCTACAATATCAAGTCAGGACTAAAAGAAATATAACTACCCCCACAAGATTGGGTCAGGAAAAGGGACATGGCTTTTCTGGGGTGCATAACAGCTTCAAACCGGCACAGCCCCTAATCACATAAAATACAAAAATTAAGTTAAAATGGATCAATGACCTAAATATAAGAATTAAACCATAAACTCTTAGAAGAATATAGGAGAAAATCTTGATGATCTGGCAATCAGCAACAGATTCTTAGATATAACATAAAAAGTATGAGAAAAAATTGAATCATAATTTAAAATTTTTGTATATCACAGGATGTTATTAAAGAAAGCAGAAAGACAACTAAGCAAATAGTTGCAAATCATATATATATGATATGAATAATGTCCAGACTATACAGAAAGAACTCTTACAACTCAACAGTGAAAAGACAAACAACTCAAAAAATGAACAAAGGACTTGAACAGACATTTTTTCCACAGAAAATATACACATGACCCATAATCAAATGAAAAGATGCTCAACATCATTAGCCATTCAGGAAATGCAAATCAAAACTATACTTGGATATCACTTTCCACTCACTAGAGTTTCTATTATTTAAAAAATGGAAAATTAGTGTTGGTGAAGATGTGGAAAACTTGCAACTCCTGTGCATTGCTGATGGGACTGTAAAATGGTACCACTGCTATGGAAGAACAGTTTGGTGCTTCCTCTAAAGTTAAACACAGAATTACCAAATGATCTGGCAATTCTAGTTACATACCCAAAAGAATCAAAAGCAGGGACTCAGATATTTGCACACTGATGTTCATAGTGGCATTATTCACAATAGCCAAAAGGTGGAAACAACCCAAGTGTCCATTGACAGATGAATGTACAAAAAAGAACTGTGGTGTAGCCATACAACGGAATATTACTCAGCCACACAAATGAATGAAGTTCAGATATACACTACAGCATGGATGAACTTTCAAAACATTATGCTAAGCAAAATAAATCAGACACAAAGGGCAAATATTGTCTGAGTCTATTTATATGAAATATCTAGAATAGGTGTTTTCAAAAGACAAAAAGAAGATTAGAGGTTACCAGGGGCTGAGGAAAGGGGCAATGGGGAGTTATTAATTAATGGGTACAGAGTTTATGTTTTGGATGATTAAAACAGTTTTGGTAATGGATGACGGTGATGGGAGCATGACATTATAAACTAATGCCATTGAATTATACAGTTAAAAGGGTTAAAATGGTATATTTTATGATATATATATGTTACCATATTTTAAAAAATAAAGTAAAATAGTCAAAGGACTTGAATAGGCATTTCTCCAAAGATTACAAACAAATGGCCAATAAACACATGAAAAAGTGCTCATTGTCGTTAGCCATTAGGAAAATGCAAATCAAAACCACAATGAGATACCATCTCACACTCAGATGGCTATTATCAAAAAAATGTTGATGAAGAGTGGAGAAATAGGAACCATGCTGTGATGCTGGTGGAAATGCAAACTGGTACAGCTGCTGTAGAAAACAGCTTGGTTCCTCCTCAAAAGTTAAACATGGAATCACCTCATGACCCAGCAATTCCACTCCTACGTATATATCCAAGACAATTAAAAACAGGGACTCAGACACTTGTACACCAATGTTCATGACAGCATTATTCACAGTGGTTGAAAGGTGAAAACAACCAAAATGTCCATCAATTGATAAACGGATAAACAAATTGTTGCATGTCTATATAATGAAATATTTTGTAGCAATAAGGTAAATGAAATACTGGTGAATACTACAACATGGATGAACCCTAAAAACATACATGCCAAGTGAAAGAAGTCAATCACAAAAGACCATATAGAGTACATTTCCACTTCTTTGAAATGCCCAGACTAGGCAAATCTCTGGAGACAAGCAGTAGATCAGGGGTTGTTAGGTGTGGGAAAAGAGAAGTGACTGCAAATGGATATGACTTTTTTTTGGGGGGGTGATGAAAATGTTCTACAATTTAGATAGTGATGTTTCACAACTCGGTGAATATACTAAAAACCACTGAATTATACACATTAAAAGTGTGATTTTATGGTATGTGAGCTATATCTCAACAAAGCTGTTACTTTAAAAATATATGTTGGTGAGGATAGATAGGATGAGCAAGATTTGTGCATGGAGGTTCATTATATCATCTTTCTACTTTTGCATGTGCTTGTAAACTTACATAATGCAAAATTAAAATGTACATGTACACTACCCTCCCATCAGCTCTGGAATTTTAGAATGCTGAGAAAAAAATCTGTCATTACCTTCTCCTAAGCAATAAATTCCTAATGCTAAATTTGGGGAACCAAAGACGGTAGGGGTGGGGAGAAACCTACAAGAGAACACCAGGCCCTGCCTGATTTAGGATGGTGGTGAATCTCACATTTCTCCATCTGCCACAAAAACACTCAGGACAGTACCTTTGGTCACGTGGCGAGGCTGCAGATCTGCACTTTGCCCACAGTCCAGGAAGAGAACAAAGAAAAGGACTGCCGTTCCTCTCATCTTTGCCATTCTCTATACACCATCAGGAGGAACCCAATCTCCTGAAGTTCCTTGCGGAATCCCTAGGGTTTGTGAAGTCACACTAGGAAATGAGATGTGGGCTTGAAAAGTACAAAGGGGTAAAGGTCCTGGTGTCTGTAGACGGGGACGGGGGCAGAATGCTGATGGCCTTGAGGTGAGAGAGACTCTGCATTGGTTCACCTCCTTTGCTTCAAGTGATGTGCTGAATTCTGACCATAGAAGGATATGAATTGGGACTCTAGGTAGCAAGTGATTGGAAGTTGGTAGAGTAGCCAGAAAAATCTTATGATCAATCAGGCTATCACATGAATAAAGTATTGCTATTTATTATATGAAATTATAACACAAAAAATAAATAAATTTATGTTTATGCAAATAAACTCACATATCACTATTTCCTCTTTAATTTTTTTAAGTATTAAACTATTTTTTAAAGAAAAATCTTTATATTTTAATACCATTAACTACCTATTTTTTTCCTGCATTTTCATTGTGCACTGGCCTTGTAAATTATGTACCCCTTCCTGCATGTTAGCCCTCATGTTCACTCACTGTGTGCAGTGTCTGGCATGGAGGGGGTCTTTTGGGGGCAAAAAGTTGCACAAATATATGGTAGAATTCTGTGTAGCTCAGATAATGGCAGCAATATAAATCTCATTTCTCTAAAATAACCCCCCCCCAAAAAAAACACCATAAAATAACATAAAATCCATACCCTCTGTATAACCAGAAACCAGAAAATGCCCAACTTCAAATTACCAGTAAATAGGAAAGAGAACAGTAAATGCAGCCCATCTCAATCACTTCTGACACTAGCCTCTGCAGGGAGGAAAGACGGCAGGCCTAAGAATATCCAAACCACTGCCAGAGAGAGAACACTCTCTACGTGCGGAAATGCTGGAAATCCAGATGTGAGAAAGAACCAATTGTCCCGGAACATTGTGTGGCTGCCACAGAACAAGACCCCGGGGAGAGCTGTGGGAAGTGAACGGGGAGAATTGAGATGGGGACAGCAGAGAGCCTTTCACAGGGCACTTCCCCTGGCATAGAGGGCCGATGGACCCAAAGTCATGGGAAATTGGCTAGCTTTAACCTCAGGATGTGTTCCTGTGATTTCCCCCCATCTTCCTCTCCTCAGTAGCAAATTCATCCTTCCATCAGGTCAGGCCAAAATCCAAAGTTCCATCCCAGACTCATCTCGTTCTCTAACTCAACATCCAATCCATAAATAAATCCACTCCAATCTCCATTCTATTTACACACACCTCCCAAAATTTGGTCAACTGCCCCCCTCCCACACACACACACATGCTGCCCCAGCATGGTCTTCATTTGACTGCCAGTAAAAAGAGTGGCAACGAAGTCACCCTAACTAACACTTACCACCGTTGAATTCCATGAATTCCATTGCCACAAACCTCCCCCCACTGCACACCCCTCCCTCCCCACCTCTCTCCCCTCACCACAGGAAAAGACTAGGGCTGCTTTGCAACATAGGACATGCACATGTCATTAACAAATTACCTTTAAATGACCAGCAAATGTTCTCTCCCTGGTTTCCTTGATTTCTAGGCAGATTTGTTTGGTATCTGGGCATAAAGGAAAAACTTCTCTTTTTATACAATCACCCAGATAAGGCATTTTCTGTAAAAGCCTAGATCGTAGTAAATATTTTGGGCTTTGAGTGCCACATTAGGTCTCTGTGGCATATTATTCTTTGCTGTTGATGCTGTTTTTACAAACCCTGCTAAAATGTAAAAATCATCCTGCTCTCACTGGAAGAGCTGTACAAAAGAGGCTGCAGGCTGATTTAACCACACAATGTAGTTTGCCCTAGACTGTGGAGTGAGAGGGTAAGGCCCAGAACAGAGAGCTGGGAATGGGGCAGATTTCAGCAAACCGCTAAACATCCCTGGGGTTGGCAACAGAGAGGACATCCCTGAGGGTGGCACTGGGGATGTTGGCCAGCCTTCTGTCCAGTGAATGCCACATCCACTGAACCCTGTCCTAGCCCCTTAGAAGCACCATCTTATTCAAGCTAATGAGGCCAGTCCTGCTGTTTACCCTAGATGCCTGTGAGGAAACTGAGGCCCAGACAGGCTCAGTCTCCTGTGCCATCCTGTGACCCGGATGGGGCAGAACCGTGACCTGGTTCAGCTGAGTCTGACTGGAGCCCAAGTAACAGCTGCTCTTCAAGGAGAGCCATAGGAATGACCTGGAGAGAGGAGCCCACTGCATGTAATACTCTGACCCAGGCCGGGGGCCATCTCATAGGGGAAGACCCTGTTTCCCCAACACTCAGGCTACAGCTGAAACACAGAGCACAGGCTTTGGGTATACCAGACCTCGGAGCCATCCAGCTCATGCTCCCCACATGCATCACAGGGGTAGGAGCCTGGGAGTGGGGTGTTTGGTTTAAGTGCCTGCAGACAGACATATTAACTGGTTTAGAAGAAAAGAGATGACAGGAGCTGCCACTAGTGCCACCTTCCCCTACATTCTGGAAGAGAAATCCATCCTTAAGGAAAAAAATTACTAGCAATGAAAATAATACTGAGAAACTGGCATCCAACTGAAGATGGAAAAAGGCAGTCCTGATTAGACAGCTTCCAGCCTCCGCGAGGACCACAAGGCTGCACAGCCAGATAATGGCAGACAGGAAGGATGTTCAGAGACAGCAACTCAGCCACCTGTGGCCAGGTGTGGCAGGCTTGAAGGCCATGTTCCCGAAGCCTCAGGAGAGTGATGCTGGCCATTCCCACAATCACCCTGGTAAGGTCCACAGCCGGCCCCATTTCTCAGATGAGGAAATTGATTCCGAGAGGGCATGATCGTCTGCCCAAGATCATGCATCTCAGGGGTGGCAGATCTGGGCCATGAACCAGGCACTCAGGCCCAGTGGGTGCCACTTGCCCTGTCTATATAGGGTTCACGCTTTGGGTGGGGATGCATTAAAAAATCACAAAATAAAATTTTAAAGTATAATTTTATATGAGCTGCAAACAGAACTCATATAGAGGGAGAACACCTCTAACCATAGATCAGGCGGAAGGCTTCTGGTGTGTTGATTGAGCTCCCTTCAGAAGGAAGCACACTTGTTAATTCAGATGGTTCCTTCTTGCAGGTGAAACAGCCTGGGGCACTGTGGTGGGTGATCCCAAGGTGGGTCAAGTGTGAGGGGTACAGAGGGGGTGGGAAGAGGGGTGGGCAAGGGCAACTCCCACAGGACCTGTGGGTAAGCCTGTCCCCGGTATTACATGACATACTGACACTAAGAAATAATCTGTTGTTTATCTGCAATTCAAATTTAACTGGGTAGTCCGTATTTTTATTTGCTATACCTGACAGTCCTACTTGGGGAACATGTTGGGAACCTCCTCTTGATCCGAAAGGCAGAGGGGTCCTCTGAAGGTTTACAGCCAGACAGTGCCCATGTCAGAGTGGTTTTGTAGGGTCATCACTCTGATCTTTGAAAAACTTGACCTGCTGAGGACAGAAGGAGACCTATAGGGAGATGGGGCAGTGGACCAAGTGGAAGAAGGTAAAGGACGAAAGCGGGGCTTCTTTTGGTTCAGGTGCTGGTCCACACCTCCAGATTCCTCTAGACAAATAAGTGAAGTTGTTAAAAGAAGCCAGGACACAAGAGCACACCCTCTGCCATCTCTCAGACCCACGCACAGCACAGCCAGAGGCATCCAGGTTGGGACACCCAAGCCCAGAAAGTACAGCAGCACAGGACTGTGCAGAACAAGCTAATCTAGAAGTTGTGGATCCTGGAGGGTGAACAAAAGAGGGGCAAGAACAGGTAAGAAGCAGGGTCCATACATCCAATCCAGGACATTTCTACTGGCTGGCCCCATCATGGACTCAGTGCCATGGGGACCTTCTGGTGGCCACAACTTTCCCCATTGGGTACCAGACTTCAGGGATGGAAGCCAGAGACCATGGCACTGTGTGTCCCCTTCTCAGCTGGGTGAGCTGCCAAGCCCCCAGGCCTTTCCCCTCTTGAGGGAAAGGTATTCATTTCACCATTTAACAGGAAGGTCAATAACCTTTTTTTATAAAGAAAGGCTGTACGATATAAAAGATGTCTACTGTAAAGCACATTTACCTGATTCACGCCCCAGTATTTAGTATTCTCTCTAAAACATCAGCATAAAGTGATGCATGGAATGAGGCTGACCACACAAATAAGGGACTTTAAGGGGGGTTATAACAGTTGAGTTTTGTTATCTTATTTTTTATAAAATTTATATATTATTTTAACTGTTTTGCCATGAGTCAGAACAATTCTAAAAATTATTTAGAACTTAACTGATTTTCAATTTTATCTTTAACATTGATAATTTTTTTTCTGTCCACATAAGTTATATTAGGAAATGCACTAGTCAAAATAAAAATTCTGTACCAAATAAACATTTTTTGCTTTAGTCTCACACATAAATTAAGGTTTTAAAATATTAATTACCATCTATTTTCAATTATCAATTTCAATTTAATTTTTAAATAATGAAAAATACTTTTGGAAACTAATACCCCTTCTCTCCAGATTTTAAAATCTATTACAATGGTGGCTCAGTGGCAGAATTCTTGCCTGCCATGCCAGAGACCCAATTTCGATTCCTGGAACCTGTCCATGCCAAAAAAAAAAAAAAAAACCAGTCTATTACAATGCAGTACCCATAACACCTATAATGGGCTATATAAAATATTTATCATCTGCTCTGTTGACCACCGAGTCTCCTGGCAGTCAGTAGCATGGCACTTGGGAGACAGGCAACAGAGCAAAGAGAATATTGAATGAGAGCTAATCTTATCAATTTAGAAGAAATTCCGGCCCTGGTTGGCCAAGGCTTTGGGCTAGGCTGTCTCTCACTTTCTGGAGGGAGAATTGGCATGTGCCCTGGGGGCTGCACCCTCAGGCAAAAAGACCCAGGAACCCCACAGGAAGGCTGAGCCAGCGTTGGATGGGACCACCTCAACACAGCATCTGTACCCAGGGCTGCCTGAAGACAAGGCTTTTCCCCAATTACACCAGTAAGTGACAAATAGTTGCTGAACATCAGACTTAGAACCAAGAGCAGGCTGGGTGTGCAAGGGCCAGTGTTATTTCAGGCTTCATGGTGAACCTGCTGAACACAAACAAA
This sequence comes from Myrmecophaga tridactyla, assembly GCA_004026745.1. Lineage (NCBI taxonomy): Eukaryota > Metazoa > Chordata > Mammalia > Pilosa > Myrmecophagidae > Myrmecophaga > Myrmecophaga tridactyla. The sequence goes on from PVIY010042484.1 coordinate 18,759, forward strand.
AACATAGAAACTAAATTGTGAATCCAGAAATAAATCCTAGTATCTTTAATAATTTAATTTTTGGAAAAGACATATCTTAAGGAATACTTCATTCTTCCTCTGAAGCTCAAGCTCTAATGAAACTGCTCCCAGTATCATTCTGGAAGTTGTAGCCAATGCAATAGGGGTAGGAAAAGAAGTAATAGCTATACAGGTTACAAATTATATTAGCAAGCTCTGCTGCAGTAACAGATAACTCCCAAAATTCCCAATGGGTTATAGCAACAAAAATTTAATTCTCTTACACTAAATGATGCCTCCTAAAATGTTCCTCATTCCATTGGCCGAAACACATCTCATGTCCAAACACACACGCAGCGGAGGTAAGGATGGCTGGCAAGGCTCAGGGCCGAAGGCAGGTGATTACAATCTATTTCTAGGAAGGTAAGGAGATGGTAAAGTGACTGTCCCTCAAACATGATTTTATCTTCTACATTAGTGTGAGAAAATGAGCTGAAAATTAACATTCACTTATAATAATCTCTAAGTGGGATTACAAGGGTTAATTTTTTTCACAATCTTCTGCATTTCATATTTCTCTTCACTGAGATATTTGATAGTTTATTTTAAAGGAAAAATTATATCTGTATCATTGATAAATCACGTGATAGTATGAGTTCATAAAATATGAATCACAGAGGGAAATTTAAATTGATTTCATTTGTCACGGTTCAGAATATTTTAATTTTGCTTTTCATTACTAATTTTTATACAACAGAAATGAGAAAAGAAAGGATGCCATGAATAGTGAAGGAGATACTGATAAAACTCTTTCAGGAATATCAGTGCTGTGCTGATGGGGAAGAAAATATAAATAAGAAACAGAAGATTAAGGGAATTGCATTATATTTTTGAAAACCATACCTTTAAGAAAAAAATTTCTCTGAGTTGTTACTGAAGGCCAGTAGCTAAATTCTGAAAGAATTCTGATAATTACTTATGAAAAGCGACCTTTTCTGTAAAAACATGTTAAATTTCAAAAATCATTAAGTTCAGAGTAATACTAAAAACAATTACTGGTTTCTGTATAAGACAGAACTCTAAGATGATCCCCAAGTTCCTGCTCCCTGCTGTAAACTCTCGGTATAAACCCCTCATGTTAGGAATATAATGTGATTTCACTCCCACAATTAGGTTAATGTGGCAAAGTTAAAGGCCCACATTCTGCAGACGTAATTGAGATCCCAAACCAGTTGATTTTGAATTCATCAAAAGGAGATTATTCAGGGAAGGGGTGCAGGTACGTGGACTGATTTCTTCAGCTGGGAGCCCCGTAAGAGAGGTCCGGGCGGAGACTATGCATGAAGGAACTTCTCCTGCTGGCCTGGAAGAAGCATGTTCTGGCCGACCTGTAGAGGGAGCCACATGGCAAAGGACTGCAGGTGGCCAACAGGACCTGAGAGCAGCCCCCATCCAACAGCGAGCAAGAAAATGGGATCCTCCATTATAAACAATAAGGAAATGAATTCTACCAGCTTGGAGGTGGATTCCTCCCAGGGTCTCCAGATGAGAATGCAGCCTGGCTGACACCTTGTGAGACCCACAGCAGAGCGCCCAGTTCAGCTGTGCCTGGACTCCTGACCCACAGGCATTCTAAATTGTGTTGTTGTGAAACAATAAATTTCTGCTAATTCATTACATATTAGAGAGAAAGCTAATACAGTTAGCATTAGTTACTAGACCTAATTTACTTATTCTAATTAAAAGTTATTCCAATACCTATTAGTTATTAGAACTAGGGCACCCTGTATAGCTTATTTATGTAGCAGAGAAGCTAAGCCTACCTATAGTTATGCCTAAAAGCTACTTCCAGAGGACCTCTTTTGTTGCTCAGATGTGGCCTCTCTCTCTCTCTCTAAGCCCAACTCTGCAAGTGAAATCATTACCCTCCCCCTACGTGGGACATGACATCCAGGGTTAAAAGTTGCCCTGGCAACATGGCATGACTCCCAGGGCTGAGCATGGTCTTGGCATCCTGGGATCAACAGTGTCTTCCTGACCAAAATGGGGGAAAGATTTGTAACAAATAAGTTATCAGCGGCCCAGAAGTTCAAAATAGAGTTGAGAGGCTACTCTGGAGGCTACTCTTTTGCAGGCTTCAGCTAGATACTGCTATTTATCATGGCTGGCCAAACCCAACCCAAACCATTTC
>PVIY010042485.1:0-20943 GCA_004026745.1 Myrmecophaga tridactyla
AATTTATAAACATGAATTTTCTTTTACCATTAATATATTTTTTTAATTGTGAAAAATAACATATATACAAAAGAGCAATACATTTCAAAGCACACCACAACAATTAATTGTAGAACAGATTTCAGAGTTTGGTATGGGTTACAATTCCACAGTTTAAGGTTTTTACTTCTAGCTGCTCTAAGGCACTGGAGACTAAAAGAAATATGAATATAATGTTTCAGCAGTCATACTCATTTGTTAAATCCCATCTTCTCTGTTATAACTTGTCCTTCTCTGATTTTTCTCCCACTCTTTAGGGTTATTTGGGCTAAGTTCATTCTAACTTTTTCATGTTGGAAAGGGCTGTTGATAATATGGGATAGGGGGATGGAACTAGTTGATGTTCTGGAGAGGTAGCCCCTGTGAGTTTCAGGACTTATCTGGCTTAGGACCCATTAGGTCTCTGGGAAGTAATCACGGTGCATGGAACCTTTGTAGAATCTCAGATAAAGCCCTATGTGTTCCTTAGGATTGGCAGGAATGGTTGTGGATGGGGTCTGGCAAACTATGATAGGTAGCAATGTCTAGCAGAAGCTTGCATACAAGTGGCCTCCAGAGTAGTCTCCAGACTCTGAACTCTCTTAGCCACTTTTGGTCAGGACGTCCATTGTTGATTCCACGGTGTCAGGGCCAGGCTTATCCCTGGAAGTCATATTCCATATTGCCAGGGAGACTTTCACCCCTAGATGTCAAACATGATTATTTTAAGTGATTTTTTTGTGAATGTGTGTTAATACATTTTGTTCAGTAAAATACCTATAAATCCCTTTCCCCCTTCCATATATATAAGTTTAAATGGCTGTAGGATCCTGATGGACTGAATATTTAAGATGGCTGTATGAGGTATCTAAAGCCCAGTAAACACAAATTACAAAGTTGAGTTCATAATGGAGAAACATTTTATATAAATATATTTTATTGTTCATTGTAAAAAATTGCTTGGGGATTCTTAAACAGATGTTAAGAAATGTGTGAATTAAGAAATGTTGACCTTTTTTCATCCTGATGTGTTCTATCTCCCATTTGTATTACAGCTGCTTCTGATGACAGATGTTATAGATATTCAGATTGTGCCAGCTGTACTGCCAATACAAATGGGTGCCAATGGTGTGATGACAAGAAATGCCTTTCATTGAACAGTAACTGCAGTATGGTTAGTATTTATGGGTAAATGATGATGTAATTAACATTACTGCTTTATAATTAATTATTAGCTCACCATTTAAATAGCACTGTACAAAATAGCAGTTACATATGAAGACATTTAGAAAATAGGAAATCATTCACATCTTAGTACATTGGTGCAAGACTTATTACCAAACTAGTTTGTTGCTCAAATTTGCCAGTATAGATTATGTTTTGTTTTCAGTAATTTTCAATTTTTTTCATTGGATGAGACTGGAAAAATTCTTTGAAAATCAATTTATAAAAAACATTATAAATGTTGTCTTCAGTGCTGATGGAAACAGGATTATATAGGTAAGTATTGAAATCACCTCTGTGGGATTCTTCTTCAGACATGCATTCATAGTGGTGTAGTCCAGTTTCTGTGTGAAAGTTTACAGATTTTGTGTGAAAATTTAACCTGAGGAATTGAGAGTAGGAGTTTCTCATTTATCTGTCTTCATCAGGGTTCTCAGATTGAAGCAGTTTTGTGCCCCACAGTATATTTGGCAATATCTAGATCCATTTTTGGTTGTTACAATTGGGGGCTACTCCAGGTGTCTGATAAATAAGGGCCATGGATGCTTCTAAACATTATGCAATTCATAGAGCAGCCGTCCACACCAAAGAATTGCCTGGCTCAAAATGTCGGGAAGAAGGATGATTGAAAAAAAAATGACAAAACTTCTATTTATGGTAGGTGAAAATGGATTGAGTAGCAAAAATTAACCTTTTTAAATAAGTAGCATCTAAACATCCCATGTTTACTAGATTATGTTAACAAATTGAAAGAAAAACGTTTATAAGGTAGTATTTAGTAGGATTGAAAATTCTCTTATTGGGCTGTGGCTTAAATAACTAAATAATGTGCATACAGATTTTCCAGATGACATCTAAATATAATCATTGACTTTTCTTTTTATGCATTTTTATTAATCAATAAAAGTATGTACTTGTGTTTCAAAATACCAGCCAATCATAATTAAACAAAAGGTGAAGAAAATGGAGCTTGAAAACTAAGGAAAAAATTTTTCTTGTATCATCTAATATAAATATGTTACATATTTTATTTATGTAAACATAAAATGTTTACATTTTATGATTCTGTTCTAAAATATTATCTAAAACTTAAAATGGAAAATTTGCAACTATTGACACATAAGATTGAACCATTACCTTCATAGATATTCTGTTGCTGTATTTATTCCAGTGATATAATTTGCTTAAATAACAAGATGTACTTCAATTTTATTCAAATTATAATATTAATGTGACATGACTATGCCTTAAACATTTGGATTACTTTTAAAATATGCATTAGTATTAGTTTAATGGGAGTTATTTTGATGCATAAAGTAGAAATAGAAGTAAAATAAGGCTTGGGGCACAAGGACTAAAGTGGGAATGTTTTTAGTAAAATTTGCTAGATTTAATTTAAGTTTTGCTGGATAACCCTGGATTAGTTTGCATTTAGACATTTATGCTAGGTGAAAAAACACATATAATATGTAAACTCATAAATTGTATTATGTAAATTACTATCAAGTATTCAATTTATAAAGTGGCCTATGGCTTTATATTTTCTTTTTGCTAATGGTATGTTAACAAGTAAAGCATTTGGTGTGATAGTGTAAGTGAGCAGATGGTACTCACTTGTAATTTAGAATTTGAAATAATGTGTCATTTAGACAGTTCTATCAGAACATCTAGTAATGAAGCTACATAAATGCTAATGAGTACAGAAAGGTCTATGGTATTTTAATGTAACTTTTGTGCATCGATACCTTATTTCATTATTTAGCAATATTTGCTGCAGGTTGCATATTTTGTCCTCTAATAGCTCAAATATTCTGCTGCTTCTCACTGATATTCATGTAAACATTTTTGAGTGAAGAGTAGTAGAGTAATGATTACTCTGCATAATCTGTTTGGTAATATACATCTGATTCATTGGGCCAAAAAATGCTAGCCATGTTTCAGACTAACAGCTTTGTTATTGAAAATACGTGCATTAAGCTTTTATCTTTTTTTCTCTTATTCTGATATGTTGTTTAGCCATTCTGTTGACATTTCTGTAGGTTATTTTATTTATCTGAAGACTCAAGTAAATTTATTTCTTTTCAGTTACCTGGTAAATGTTTAGAATTATACTCTAATGATCACATATGATACTAAGGGTTATATGCTATATGAAAAGAAAAAGCAATGAGTCAGAAAAAATATTAATAAGAAAGTTTTTCTGTTCCTAATGAAGATGTGATGGTTGAATAAGAGTCATAGTATAATTTTGGATTTAAAGTAATATATCTTTTATGATTTCTTAAGATGAATAAACATAAGCATGTTGGTGTACTTTTAACCTATTAATTTATAGTCAATGCAATTTGTTCTAAAAAAGTCAACACCTTTGGAATGGCGGTGACTGCAAAACATTTCATATAAGAAATATAAAGTAGCTGTGTAGGGTGGGCAATCGTGGCGCAGTGGCAGCATTCTTGCCTGGCATGCCAGAGACCCAGGTTCGATTCCTGGTGTCTGCCCATGCAAAAAAAAAAAAAAGTGGATGTGTAGTGTAGTATATACTGTAGTATAGTATAGTATAGTAGCATAAACTACGTGTATGGTAGTTTATAAATAAATATTTGGTGGGTGACTTTTAAAATATCTAAGAGGATAAAAATTGCTTCAATCATTTTTATATATATGAATAATTATAACTTAATTTTAAGTAAGTTTTAACCTAATTGACTGAAAATAGCTATTTAGCGCCTTTACATGAGAAGTAGAAGATTGGGGTGGGGCTCAGGGTGCAGATACCTAATATTAAGTCCTTATTATGTCTTCTGTATATTCCTGTCATAAACAAGAGTCACAGGAAGAGTTGAACCAAAAAATGTGATTTTCACAAGGTAGGTTTTATCATAGATATTGATATGATGTAAGGTATCTGAACCTGTTCAGATGTTCCCTGTTTTTGACCTTTAAACTTTGACCTCTCACTGCAGGAATTAATTGGAAAATGATTGAATTATATGGTAGGATTGGAAAAAAAGAAGTAACTTTCGCAGGGTCTTTGCAGCCCCAGTGAAGGAAATATAACGAATAGATGCAGGATAGAGATCAATTAACCAAAATCATTGTTTAATGCCCATGGTTGTAAAATTAGTTTGCTTTATTGTGAAAGGGAATTTATTTTCTCAGCTTCAATTGGGTTTTGATAAAACATCTCTTTAACTTTTACTATTTTTCATTGCTGTCTCACTCCCATAGGGTTTGAATTATTATTTTATTAAGGCTAAAATTATTTCAGGTGATCATTAAGGGAAATGACTGTGAATCATTTTCAGTTTCAATAGAATAATTTCTGTATCAAATTGTGTTAATTTGTACTTTTTTCAATAAAGATTTATTCTTATTCATTAAAGAAATATTATTTGACTAATGAAATTAATAAGAGCGATTCTGATTCAGTAGAACTCGATTTGGCACTAGAACTAGTCTTTTCTTTCTTTTTTTTTTTTACATGGGCAGGCGCTGGGAATTGAACCCAGGTCTCTGGCATGGTAGGCCAGAGTTCTGCCTGCTGAGCCACTGTGGCTTGCCCTAGAACTAGTATTTTAAAGTTCACCAGATGATTTATATATATATTGAAGTTTAAGAATTATCAGGTTTAAGATAACCTGAAAAATAACATGCTTTATCTTTCATTTTTAAGTCTGTCAAAAACTACACTAAATGTCATGTGAGAAATGAACAGATGTGTAACAAACTTACCAGCTGTAAGAGCTGTTCACTAAATTTGAATTGCCAGTGGGATCAGCGACAACAAGAATGCCAGGCATTACCAGGTAATGATTTCAAAATTCAGTAAATGAGTTTTATATTCTGCAAATGATTACCATATGAGTAAAGGGCTTTTGGTAAGTACATTCCATTTTCTAAAATTAAATCAATACTGGATATTATACTATAATATCTGTTTAATTTTTAATTTCAAGAAGTTGAGAAAGAAAGTTTTAAAATTGCATCATTGTTTCTAATTCTTTTAAGGTGTTTACAGTTTCTTGTGTTTATTATATTATCAACTTCATCCAGATTCCTTTTCAGTTTTTTAAAAAAAGAAAATAATAAGCACCCAAGGCACATCATAGAGAATGAGAGGCAGTGATATATTTAATACAGGATGGAAACTAAAATGCAGTGTAACTTTATAGATCAGTGTGTTAATGGCACACAGCATTGCTAATTAGTGCACACTAGAAAATAATATTATAATGTATTTGTAAACCTGTGATTTAGAAAATAGAGGCTTTTAAAAGTTCAATTTAAACTCTCTATGAATGAACCATTATTACTGAATAATATGTTCAAAATTATTTGAACTTATTCAAATAATTGAATAATACCAGAATAGTTGTGTAAAACCAAATATTATTGCTTCTTTACTAAACATAGTGCAAATGAGAAGAATTAAAGAACCCAGTTTATATCAAAACAGTATACCTGGGCTATGGAACTCAGATTTGGAGGGCAATTAGCTGCACCTTCAGGAATAATGTTGTGATTGCTTTTATATACTGGTTGTTTTTCCATTAAAATGATCTTATCTTATGTAAATTGAACCTTGGGACATAAATATAGCAGTGATTTTGTTGAGACACCACATGCCAAAATACTGGAATTTATGTAGGAAACTTAGCAAGTATATCACATTTTAAAGGATTTTAAAAGTCATAGCTTTTTTTATGCTTAAGAATTAAAGAAAAAAAATTGGGCTTTTCTGTTCTCATTCTTCACCAAACCATTAGACAAAGTTTATTTATGAAATAATGTTATGTACTTTGAAACGTTCATTAAAAATCATTTAAACACATATAGTAGTTGTTTATAGAATTCTGAAAAAATTGAAAAATATGTGTTTCTTTGTAATCTAAAAATAAAATACAAATTTTTTTCCCTAGCTCATCTATGTGGAGAAGGATGGAGTCATATTGGGGATGCTTGTCTTAGAATCAATTCTAGTAGAGAAAGCTATGACAATGCAAAACTTTATTGCTATAACCTTAGTGGAAATCTTGCTTCATTAACAACCTCAAAAGAAGTGGAATTTGTTCTGGATGAAATACAGAAGTATACACAACAGGTAAGAACTATACTTGACTGTGTTTATGGTAATATGCTGTGATAATCCCATAATTTTTGGAAGTGATTCATTTGTATTTATTTTTTAATGCATTATTCTTACCAAATCTTAGAACTAAAAGTGCAACTGATTATGAAATTGAACTGATAGAGGACTAATTCTGTATGTGTATTTGGTAATAAGATTTTCTAAGTTACCCATCTCATTACCTACCACATTAGTAACCTTGAAATCATCTCAGATGAATTAGCACACTTTTAAAAAACTCTGCATATAATTTAAGAATTTGTTTTGAAGTGTAATTATTTTGTACATGTTCCTAATAAGAAAAATACCTTAACAGTACTAAGATTTTTAATGCATGTGAAGTTATTGGAACATATAGCACTTGAAATTTCAGTGTTTTAGAGAGATGTTTTATGGAAAAGTAAAAAATATTCTAGGAAATAATATGAAATTTTCATTTTATAAGACATTTCTAAAAGAAATTTATAAATGGCATATTTATTTTCTGTTGTTGGAATGTGAAAATATAGTTATCATAAAAGTAAGTTCAGTGGTAGATTTGAAAATAATTTACTAAATCTAGCTTTTTTGTTTTGTTTTCTTCCTGAGGAACCAAATCTAGTTTTGAAATACCTGCTTTAGTTCATATATTTGTTTGAATTATATTAATATAATATAAATTTGTCATCAGAAAAACAAAATTTGAACTCAGTCAATATAGATCAGGTAAATAATAAAGCTAAACAGTAATAAATGCCTCACATTTTGAGTTTGTGCTGGATTTGACCCAGGGTTTAAAACTTACACACACACATGAACCCTATGGTAAATAATGTAAAAAAGGCACAGTTTGTATGCAAAAATAATTGAAATGTATCTATAATTTAAATATTACTTTGAAAATTATATTGGGCCAGAGCACAAGGATTTTAATCGGATCTTAGGTTATGGATTTTATTTGTACATGTGTTCAGTTGATACTATAAAACTCCATCTCTGACAGAGATGATTTTGACTTGAAAACTTTTCAGAGCAAATATTACCAATTACTTGTTTTAGAAACACTTAAGAATGTTTCTTGATATAGCTTGGTGTAGCTGATTTTTAAACAGCATTTTTAGATAGTAGGTCAAAATGGTAGAAAGCATGAATTCTAGACAGACTGCTTATGTCTACAATTTAGTAGCAAGTTAACCTCGTCAGCACTAAGTTCTGCAACTATAAGCCAGGATAATAATAGTACCTACTTTTCATATTGAAATAGTGCATGTAAATAATATAGTTAAATTTTATTTTTGAATATCAGACTATTATGATTATTATTGTTTTTTTAATGAAAGTAATTACTTTTGTACCTCTGTTTCTACTTCTGCTTTTACTATATTTCCAATAATCATTATGTAGAAAATGAATGCATAGGCCACTAAATGAATTTATTTGCTGAATGATTAGTTAATATTTGGCATTTGTTGTGAGAAAATGTTTGCCCCAGATAGGGGTTTTAATTTTTCATGCTTAATAACAAATCTTTTTTTTTCCCCTTAAAGTTGTTTAGGACCTTTTTATCTAAGATCACTCCTAATTTATGATGAAGAATAGGAACAAATGTTAATGATTTTCTTTTTTCAATAACAGGGGAACATACATCTTATTTTTAAAAAATGGTATAAGAATAGGTTATGTATAAATGTGAAAAAATTAGAGAGACAGACACATTCCCTTTTAAAATGTTTGCATAGATATTCAGTTCACTGTTAATGCCTACCCTAAATTTTGTGGTGGTATTAGCATTTTTCTCATGAATATCAGTAATGGATAATCTAATTTCTAATGCCAGTTTCCATCAATAGGGCCAATACCCCCAATTAATAAAATGACAAATTGCCTATATATCTTCCCTTTTGTAAATATTAAAATGTTTTGAAATGTGTATAACAATATGATACTTGCTAGCTGTACAATAAATTTCTTGTGTGCCTAGGATTAACAGAGTAAAAAAACCTATCATTAAATTTGTATAAACAATTGTCTATAAAACCATTTTTGTGTGAACTGTAGCTGTTATTTAGAGAAAGACAGGCTAGTATTCATTTATTAAACACCTTCATTGTACTTGGCAATCTACTGTTTGCTGAGAATCTAGGAATTAAAATTGCACTCGCTCTTCTCAATTAATTTTGAAGGGAAAGAGACAAATATATTATACTGAAGTGTGATAATTGCAATGATAGGTGCCCACAAGATGCTATATGAAGATAGAAGATGAACATCTGACCATTAATGTGGATTTAAAGAGAGTTTCCTAGAGGAGTGCCCTACCTAAGTTTTACAGGACTTGCAGTTGGCCATCACATGAGGACATTTGTAAGGAGGCCAGAGAAGCTCCTAACTTTTTCTGAATCTGTCTTGTTTGAAAGCTACTAGAAGTTCCATATGACTGGAGGATGAGATGTATGTGGTAGTATACAGGAGAGAACTATTGGTTTTTATATTTTAGAAAAATGTAACAAGGTGTATTTCCTAAGTTTTATTTGTAAACATATAGAATACACAGCATAAATTAAGATCTTTCTAAATTCTTGTGACATTTTCATTTCTTCACAAAACATGAGAAACAGTTTTAATAAATATTTGAAAATTTATTTTACTGAATGCCTGTCACTTTTTAAAGGGTATATTATAGGTAGATTCACTTTATTGTTTTAAAAAGTACTAGACTATAGCATTAGAGCATTCTTGCTTTTTTTTCTTGTTTAAAATATATTGTTTTCAATTTTTACCTAATAACCTTGAAATGAGATATTTTGAGAAGTTACATATTTCAGGTTTCTTTGTATTGCTTGCTCATTTGCTTGCTTGCTAACAATTATTTTGAACTGTGATGAATGTAGACTGTATATTTTGCTGACTAGTATGCCCTGTAAATAGAGAATGTTTTGTTTCACCAGAAAGCAGCGCTTTAGCCAGCTTTCAAAGGTGAAGAGTTCTTCAGAGTGACATTCCATTAAACATATCTCTATATAAAATGGATTACATCCTGAGTCATTGAAGTTGTGTAAACTTAATATAACCCTTCTTTGGCATATAGCGATAAATTCATGCACTTTAAAGAGATATCTTGGGTCAAATGATCTTTTACTTATCGGAAATGACTAATGAAATGTTACATTGATTTATGGTTTGCTGTGGCAAATTTTCATCATATAGCAATTTATCTTTCATTTTCAATTGCCTGTCCACTTCATTTACTTAGTAATAGTTATTTTAAATGTTTTATCTGCTGCTTCATTTTCCTGTTCCTCTCTCCTTCCTCTCAGATTCTAATCATGATGAGTTAGGGAATAATATTTCATTTTAAATGACTTGCCTTTACTATAAATAATTCAGAAATATAGGCAGAGTTGCTGTAATGTGAAGCACAGTCATTAATCTGAAATATCTGTGCTGGATTGAACCCTGCTGTTATTATTAAGAACAGTTAAAATGTCATCTTTTTTTTGCTATGAAAATATCTTTCAGAATAATACATGAACTATATAACGATCGCAATGTGACGCACCGTGTCTATCTTTATAATTAGTAACATATTTATTAAGTAACTTCTCTGTCTCAGGCTAGATGGTGAATAACTATCTCTGTTCTAATGAACTTCGTTTAGCAAAATGTATTGACTAGCTATTAGGCGATATGTGATCTACTGTCATAATGAGCACTTATAAGATATTTTGATTTTATCCTAGAAATATTTCTTGAGGGTCTGCTGTATAAAATTCATTGTATTTATGTACTTTAAAAATTTCCAGGTCTGTGGCCATCTTTAAAACCTATCTAGAACCATTTGCTCAACAAATTTAGAATGAATACCAGATATAAATATCTTATTTCTATATTGTTAAAGACTTAGATGGGGAGACGTATTTTTCTCTACTTTGATGGGCCATTATATAAAGCAAAGGATAATTTGGAGTTTTGAAACCAATTAACATTGTAACATAATATTGGTAGCGTAGAATCTTAGAAAATAAATATGTTGTCATGTATATTGACATTGAAGTCCTTATAATTGAATAGAATTTTGTAAAGAAAGTAACTTGGACTAAGAATATTTCATTATTTTTTGAGCCCCATACGAATACAATTTAAAAAATTGAACTAATGATTAAATAAAGGATGTAAACATAGGCTTGTTTTCAAGCTAATTTTGAAATATTAGTGAGAACATTAGGAATATTTAGTTATATGATTATTTATATGTGTGATATATTTTATATATATTTATATAGTTATGTGAATATATGTGATATTTGCCATCTTCTGTTAGTTAAAATTAGGTATTAGAGTCAGATTTTTCCAGTCTTCTTTATTTATTAATGAAAATAAGTGATATTAATTTTTATGAAAATAAAATTTTTTTATTTTCCAAATGTAGTCCAAATGTAATGGTATGAAGCCCAAATGTAGTAATAGTGGTCTGAACTAGGAGAGAGGCAGTAGTTCTTTCAGTCCTTTTGCAAACCTGTTATGAAGGACTCACACATATTCTATATTGTTTGTTGACTCGGTTTCTATTACTGCACAGTGCAGACAATAGCAATTTATCTTTTTAGATTTTTGTAAACCCATAACTGGTTAGACTTGTAAAAGGATTGGAAGTTGGAGTAGTGGCAACAGCTGCAGCGATAGCAACATGTTGGTTTTTTTTTTTTTTTTTTTTAAATTTGCATATGGGCAGGAGGCACCAGGGATCGAACTCCAGACCTCCAGCACGGCAGGTCGGAGCTCTGCCTGCTGAGCCACGGCAGCCGCCCAACATGTTGGTTTTTAATGATCCTACCTCTTAAGGTAGATATTTATCTTATATGTTTATATTCCCATTTTATAGAACAGGAAACCGAGGCTTACAGGGCCTAAATAACTAATCCCAAACATGTAGCTGAACATAAGATAATTTTAAAAATAATGCTCTATTCTACATTATTTTTCAAAATGTGCTAGAGTTGTTCATTATCCTTGGTACTAGAAGTCATTGGAAAAACAGTTCTATATATTTTCAAATACAATTTTTGATGATAATTTGCTATTTGCTAAGGAATAGGATATGATATTTTTATATCTAACTTTTTAAATGCCTCTTTCCTTATTGTTTACAGAAGGTATCACCTTGGGTAGGCTTGCGCAAGATCAATATATCCTACTGGGGATGGGAAGACATGTCTCCTTTCACAAACACAACTCTGCAGTGGCTTCCTGATGAACCAAATGATTCTGGATTCTGTGCATATCTAGAAAGGGCTGCGATAGCAGGTTTAAAAGCTAATCCTTGCACATCTATGGCAGATGGGCTTGTCTGTGAAAAACCTGTTGGTAAGCACAATAAACTAGTGTTTCTTTAAAAAATACAATGTTTCCAACTCCTTTTACCCCTGCCCCTTTCCATGGTGTGATAGTCTAGGCCTGAAATAATCTTCACCATCTTTTTATGCTGTCTCTTCCGACTTTTATGTAAATTTCATCTTTATGCACTTTCCCCACTTACTATTAATGATCTCACTATTAACTTGTAAAAAATAACAAAATTTGCTTGTTTTATATAATCTCAATTTTTTTTGTTGAAATTGTGGGATTATGAGCATATGGTTGTAGTTACAGTATAGTAAGAATCAATTTTCAATTCAATAATTATTTTTACTTTCACGGTAGTAGTGTTTGAAGAAAGATTTGTTTTCAAGATTAAAAAATTTGAGAATCCTTTAAATCTTGAATATCTGTTGTCTCTGTTGGAATCTAGAAGGAATCAAGCATTTTTGTTACATCTTTTGAAATGGATTTTTGTTAAGTGAGAGAAGAATATTTTTGAAATCTTTTTAAATACTGAATTTACATAAATATTTTATAGTAAATTTCTGTATTTTATTGATTGTTTATATCAAAGATATGTGTTCACTGACAGATGATCTTCTTTGATAAAATGTGAAAAATTTATTGAAAAATTGTAGCTAGAAAAGTAAGTAATGATAATTTACATAGTATTAAGCCAATGGAAAAACTAAGTCATGAATATAATACTATTTATGTTTTTGAAATTATGCAACTTTAAATATTTTGAAAAGAATTAAAAATTTCCCAGGAGTTATAAATTTTCAAATTTGTGATAAACTTAAGAAATATTGACATATGTTAATTTTCATTTAATCATGATGTAATTTTTGATATTATTTTTATGCTACACTTAGCTTAATTGAAACACTCCCTAAATAGCAAAACCAACAGACCTATACACTAGAATTAAAATACAGTTAACAAATGAATTAATTATATTTGTTGATTTATTTCAGTTAGTCCAAATCAAAATGCAAGGCCCTGCAAAAAGCCATGCTCTTTGAGGACATCATGTTCCAACTGTACCAGCAACGGGATGGAGTGTATGTGGTGCAGCAGTACCAAGCGATGTGTTGACTCTAACGCTTATATAATATCTTTTCCATATGGCCAGTGTCTGGAGTGGCAAACTGCCACCTGCTCTCGTGAGTATTTGTATAGAATGACTCTTTGTTTAAGAGTGATGGAAAGGGGAATTAAACTTTGAGGAAGATTCAGAATATATGACACAAAAGAATATTACATCTGATTTTAAAATCCATTAAAGATATCAGCCTCTGCTTTGTATTGTACCATCATTTTGAATTCCACTAAGTTATCTTACCCTAAATGTTAACATTTTGTATCATTTGAGCTCCCTCTTGAATTCTGAGGTTTTTGCAAACAGCATAAAACTTCATGAAAATGCTCACTTTAAGGGTCACATATTGCTTTGTGGTACCTTTTTTAGTTTTCTTTACTCTAGCACAGTACACATGTCTTTTTCTTACATGACTGATATTTTTGAAGAATCTACACCAGTTGCTTTGTACATTTTTCAATCTGGATTTGTCTCAACTTGTTTTCTGGATGATTAGATTCAGGTTAGGCTTTTTTTTTGCAAGACTATCATATCACTGATACTCATCATTCTTCAAGCCTCTTACTAGGAGTCTTTTCCAGTTGCCATTTTCAGCAATGTTAAATGGAACTACTTGATTAAGGTGGTTATTTACCAGCTTTCTCCATTATAAAGGCACATTTTCCCTTTTATAAATGTTAGTCTCTGGGGCAGTACTTTGAGACTGTGGAAATACCTTGTTTTCCAACAATTTTACTTTTACAATCTATTGAGCCATTATTTGAGTTGTTTTTTGATGTCTATGAAGTAATTATTTTCTGATTCTCTCAATCCTTTGATATTTATTAGTTGACTCTTTTTTAATAAACAATTTCCCTTCCCCACCTGTACCCTCCCTCCCCTCTTTTCTGAATCATTGTACAAATGGACTTACGGACTTTTTTTTTTAAGTGTTGCAATTCATTATTTCTATTCTTTTTGTTGCTAATATTGTTCTAGATTTGGCCAGGGGGAAGTCTCTTCAGGCTAGTTCCTAGGGCTTATAACATGTTTCTAATATAGTTTTGAGTACTTCCTTACTTTCTGGTTAAGAGCTAGGTGTTTCAGGTGCTACTGGTATTTTTTAAAGTCTGAAATCAGTTATTTCTCCAAGGAGCATTTCTTTATTTTAATGAATAGCTGGGAGCTAGGTTTGCTTTTGTTACTGGGTTATTTTTACTTTTATTCCCTTTCATTGGTCAAAGATAGGTCATAATATTAATATTAATAGTTAATAGTAATACTTCCAATTCCAGCCCAGCACCATAGAGTTTTTTCACTTCCCATTTCATTTTGTATCTTCCTTCTCCTACAACTTTAATATATTTTTTCAATTGCTGAATTTTAAAATATACACAACAAAATTTTGAAATTACTGCAGTAATATAGTTACAAATAATGGACTAGTGAAGTTCAAGATTTATTTGTAGTTATTTTGGCCCTTTAACAAAATCCCACTGATGGTGCGCAGCCAAAATACATGTTAAAAAATTATTTGGATTTTTTTTTTTCCTTCCTGTAGTTACGTTATTGGTTTATATATAGTTAGGATCGTTTAGTTCTCTTTGTATACTATTTTAAAGTTTCTTTGTTGGTTTAATTTAATATTTTGAATATTCCTTGTTGGAATAATTTAATATTTAATATGATTCAATGGTAAAAACCAAAACAATATAAAACTATATAAAACTGTATTTTTCCTCTATTTGTGACTTTAACTGATTATGCTTTTTAATAATTGTTGTCAAGCCAAATTTATTAGTTTTTAAAAATGCATTTGGTTTCTTTCAAAGTTTTTTTTTAATAAAATATACATATAAACAACCAAAACCATTTTAATCGCTTTCATCTGTACAATTCAGTATTATTACTTTTATTTATAGTATTGTACTATCATCACCACCATCCATTACTTAAACTTTTTCACCACCCAAACAGATGAAATTATACCAATTAAGCAATATCTCACCTAATAACCCCCTCTCCCCCAATCCTGGAAATCTGTAATCTACTTTCTGTCTTTATAAATTTGTTAATTCTAGGTATTTCATATAAGTGAAATTATACAGTATTTGTTCTTTTGTGCCTGGCTTATTTTATTCAACATGATTGGTCTTCAAGTTTCACTCATGTTGTAGCATATATTAGAACTTCATTTCTTTTTTTGGCTGAATAATAATCCATTGTAATATACCACATTTTGTTTTGCTGTTCATCTGTTGATGGATTCTGGTTGTTTTCACCTTTTTGCTCTGGTGAATAATGCTGCTGTTAACACTGATGTTCAAGTATCTATTTCAGTCCCCACTTTCTATTCTTTAGATATATACCAGGAGTGGAATTGCTGGGTCATATGATAATTCCGTGTTAAACTTCCCTAGGACTCACCAAACTTTTCCACAGTGGCTGCAGCATTTTACATCCCCATCAGCAATGCATGAGGGTTCCTATTTCTGTGCATGCTCTCCAACATCTGTTATTTTGTTATTTTTTTTAAATAGCCATCCTTATATATGTGAAATGATTTCTTATTGTGGTTTTGATTTACAGTTCCCTGATGGTTAATGATGATAAGCATCTTTTCAGATTGGCCATTTGTATATATTCTTTGGAGAAATGTCTGTTCAGGTCCTTGGCCCTTTTTTAAAAAATTAAAAACATTTTCTCTTTTGTTGCTTATGCTTCTGGTGTCATATCTAAGAATCTGTTGCCTTAATGCAAGGTCTTGAAAATTTCCATTTCTTCTAAGTGTTTTATGATTTTAATTCTATATTTAGATTGCTGATCCATTTTGAGTTAATTTTTTATATTGTGTGAAGGATGGGTCCAATTTCATTTTTTTAATGTTGCTATTGAGTTGTTCCAGCATCATTTGTAGAAGAGGCTATTCTTTCCCCTATTGAATAGACTTGTCAACCTTGTTGAAAATCAGTTAACCACAGAGTTCCCTAATTCGGAGCTCTGATTTAAGGTTTGAAATTGGGAAATGTGAGAACTCCAACGTTTTTTCTTTTTCAAGATGTTTTTTCAAGAGATATTACAAAGGCAGAATGCACAGTCCTGTATTCTGTGTAGGAGTGCCCATTAGGCAGGCAGTACAGAACTTGTGGGTTGTGCTCCAACAGAAGATCCTGTGCATAGCTGTTCTCATGGTTTATAACGACTATAGAAATGAGGCTGCTCTGACTGAGTCTAAGATAGTGTATACTTTATGTTATGAGAGTGGCCTTGCTTGCACACACAAGCAGATTGTGTTAGGGTGCATCTTCCAAGGGAGTCACATGCTACTACGGACAGCACTTGGTACCCTTGTATGAAGGTGAGACCTTGTGAAGCACCTGCTACTTGGGAGAAGGAGGAGCTACTGGTCACAGCTAGTTCCTTGCTAGCAAAAACTATGGTTTGTGTTACTGTGATCCACCTTTTGAAGTTGGAGCTGTTCAATATGATACCTTTCCATCAGGGACATAAATTAATCGGCCTGTTCAGATTTGGAATTAAAAGATGTAAAGGACTTTTTTTTTTTTCCTACTGCTCTTCTCATCACCTGCTTTTCAGTTTTGGATGCACTCATTCATGGGACACTAATTGGGGTCTATTCCTTTTGTGATTGAATCAGACTTTCTGTCCTTTTTTTGGATAAATATATTTTGCCAGGAACCCAGGAGTCAACAATTCTACGACTAGAGATAGCTGCGGAATAACTTGAGATAAAGTTATGCCTGAGTTTATGTGCGTCCAGGAATCACTGATTTGTACAAAGCAAAATGCCCATTAAGTCCAAACAGGAATAGATAAAATAACAGGAATATTTTGTTCTTCAATTCTCCTCCTCCCCAATTCTTAAGTATCTGTGAAGTTCACTAGAACACAGAGACCAGGAGTCCTTAGGTGATTTTTATTTCTCCCAATATTTTAACCTACAGTAAGCAGGGTTTGCAATTGCATGAATCCTGTTTAATATGTTAGTGTACTTATGCCAGGCCTCAATAGAATTGCAGTTACAGTGTATTTAAGGGAGACAAAATAGCAGCCACTTGGAGATTGGTATTGAGCAAGCTCAGGCATGGGTTGTAGTTGAAAGGTATTCAGTGAGACAGAGATGCCCTTATTTCCAAGGGACTCCTTCCCTGTGGATCTTGTCATTCCGTTCAAATCCCTCTGCCTGACAGTGTAACACTAGCTCTAAGTCCTCCACTATTAATATCTCTCCTCTTATCCCATCTTTGTAACATTTTTAATGTGGACTTTAGATTGTTCCTTCAGTCCACTGACTTCCCCCATCTCTTTCTTCCCAGTCCACTGACTTCCCCCATCTCTTTCTTCCCAGTCCACTGACTTCCCCCATCTTTTTCTTTCCTGGAAGCAGTGTTTGGCAGGTTTCCAAGAAGCATAATCTATGCTTCTTGTTCCTGTAAATTTCCTGAACAGCATTTTTTCCTGTAACTTTCCTGAGTAGCTTCTGGACCTCTTGTCAGCCTATTGGCTCCCTTCATATTCCTTCCTTCAGTTGTTCATCTTTTGGAGAATAGTCTTCAATAATTCTTTCCAAATATGTTTGTGGCTAGTAAATACTTTTAGAATTTGCAGTCTAAAAATGTAGTTTTCATTTTCATGTGAATGATGAAATGTCTGAATATAGAGTTCTAAATAACTTTCTTCCAGAACTGTGTTTGATATTCAGTGTTGTGAATGAGAATTCCCATGACAATCCAATTTTCATTCTTTTGTGGGACAACTTTTCTCTCTTTCTTTGCAAGCCTTTAAGATTTTTCTCTTTATCTTTGGTATTCTAGATATTACAGTTTTTTCCAATTCATTTTTTCAGTAGTTGATGTGAATTTAAAAAATGACCTCTCATTGGCTCTTTCATTCTTTACGAGCTAAAAATTATTTGTTTTTTTCTGTTTACTCTTTTTGGATATCTTTAAACACTTGTTGGAACTTGTGGGTATGTCTCAATATCTCTTAACGTCACTTGTACTTTCTGTTTGTTTACTAAGATACAGGTATTTTTCCTATTGATGGCTCTTTAATTGGGGCTTTTTATTTATTTAAAGTGGGCTTTTTTGAAAACTGTATTTCTACTCTAAAAATTGTATCTTAGTTTATTGAGAAGATAAGTTAAATATGATCAACTATTTAAATACAGGTATGGATTATATTTTCAACACTAACCAACTAAGTAATTGCAACTAAATATTGCTGGTGGATTGTCAGCTTGGCATGCGTAGGTTGCGTCTTCAGTTCTGTTTTTTTTTATTTGTTTTTGAGCTTATGCCTCTTTGTTTTTCTAATTATTATAGAGATTTTATTATCTATTTTTTATCTACAATTTATTTCTTAAACATTTAGTCTGCTGGATTTTTCTTTTCCATATGCCTTTCCATTCATTATTCTGTCAATTATCATGATCACATTTGACTTACCTGTGGCTGTATATATAGCGCAATTGTGCTGAGGTAAAATGTTACTATTTTTTTTGTTGTTATTATAGGTCCCTTTGCATCATGGGGTGGGGAGGGGCTTTGTACTCGAGGAGACCTTATTGTATTTTTGGGAAGTAGTATTCACCTGGCAGTGGCCCACTCCTTGTGAAAACCACACAAACTCCTTCTCCATTATGTTTAATGATTTTCCAGGTTTTTAACCAACAAACATTTAATGAGCAGTGAAGAAATAATGGTAAGTGAAGTAGCTGCTAGAAATGAAAATGACATCCTTGTGCAAAATCCGTATGCTAAAAGCAGCTGAGGGTAACTTCTTCAAAGGTGTCGGTTCTGGGCCGTGGTTTTGTCATACTTTTGTCTTTAACCTGTTATGTATATTTTAGTGTGGATTATATGGAATACGTTTATATTATTAATTTCTGTTACATATTGTAATCACTTAACATTTGATGGTATTAAATCTCTTAAAACTTTTTCATAATTATAAATGAAATTTTCCATTAGAAATAGTCTAAGTTTTATGTTGTGTTTGAAAATTTGTTTCAGTGATCATTTGAAGTTTTCTGATGAGCAACGCTTGATGGAAGCTTCTCTTTGTAAATGAGAAGCAAATATGGATTTTGTAATATTTTCCAGTGAAGATACTGTGATATTAATGTTTAAAATTCATAAGTTGAAGAAATGAGATGTATTAAGACAGAGTTTACATAATGATTTGTGAGCAGTCTTTGTTAATAGCTGACATTACTAATAATTGATATATTTTAAGCAAGTACGTATTCTATCTATAGAAAGAAATTTCAAGGTCCTTATTAAAAGAAGTAATGGAACATTTAGTTCTTGTTTAAAAGTTCAAATTGAAATGCAATTAAATTGACATGGTAAAATGGAATAATAAGAATCATGAGAATATGGTATACATATTACAAATCTATATTTCTTTCAGTATTTTATAGGATTATGTACATGTACAATTTGAAAAGTAGTCTTTTCTTGGCATTTAAGGAAGGAAATCACTTTTTAAAAAAATAGCGTGACTTAGTTTTTTACAGATTGATTTCTCTAATTCTTATACATTTTAAAAAATAGATTGAATATTTTACAACTTGATCTTTCATAAAGCAAAAAATATATATATGAAGTAAAATAAAAATAATTGTTTTAATTATCTGTTATTTATACACAGTCCCAATACTATCCACAACATTAGGAATAATAGCACAGCCTACAAAAGCTTTCCTGTAATATTACTTTTTGCAAGGAAAAAAACCACACATATTTGAGTCTGTAACTTTTAGAGTTACCATTAATTACTGAAGAATGAATTTTCCATTAACCTTTCAGCAATGCATAATGCTTTCCTTTACAGCAAAAACAAAACCAAAATTATCTTATTTAATAGTTTTGTATCTAAAATGGAATCCAAGAGTAATAGAATGTGGCTCTGAACATGGCATTTTGTAACTTGTTATTGGAGCCTAAAATCTAATAGATAAATAGAACTAGAAGTTTAATAGTTTGCCGTTCAGTCTGTGCAAGAAACCTGGGGCCCTTTAAATTAAGATTTCCCCAGCTATCTAACAGGAATTTATATTTGAGAAGAGTTTAGATTTAATTTCTCTGTAATGCATCTTAAAAAAGCCATTTTAATGATGATCTCTTCTTTAAAAATAGGCCTATACTAAAATTTACTTTTGTAGGAGCTATCCATAGACTATATAAAAAAAGCAGGTTTACTATGAGTGAGACCTAGTAAATATTTACTTCAAATCATCACATTATAGTAAATAATTAGAATGTCAAAATAGCTAATTTGATATTTTCCATTATTTACTATTGATTGCATAACAACTCAATATAGTTTTGAAGACAATAACCCAGTCAATAACACACTGTGGGCTAACTACAATCATGGATATAACAAATATTTTAAAGCAAAAAAGCTAAGGAGGAGTACAGTAAAATATGTAATGTTCAGTTATCTGAAGATCTTTTACATGAAGTGTCATTCACTTACTGTGCACTGCTGAAAATATATACATTTCCAAAGGAAGAGTCTTCATGTCTTGAATTATTTATCAGGGTTAACATTAGCCACTTTGTTCAGTGATTCAGAGTATCCTTTCTTTTATTTCTCATTTAGAAAATACGGGAAATGTATTCTTAATCCTGTCTCTGAGATGCTTAGAACCCAAAGAATTCACTAACAAATCATATTGCAATTGATTAATTATTTAATTCAAGAGTTCATTGTCTACACATAGTCGGCCATATTGAGTTCCTAATATTTACTAGAAAGCTCTTGTCATTTTCATTTGAAGCAATCTGAGGAACATTTATGTTTCCAGGAGTAGTAAAACACTGAGTCACAGTTAAGTTATCAATGCCACAACAGTGAAACTGAGTCTGCTATAAATCTATCAATTTTCATCTGGGATTTTTCCATGATATGACTAGAAGACATCGTTCATGGTATTTCATACCTCTGTCACTATCTTCTATGGGTAAACAGTTACAAAGAAAAAGTGTGCCATTTCTATCAAAATATTAGTAAGAAAAATTATGAAAATTTTTAGCTCAATTATGGGATTTTCTGATTGTGAATTAACAATTTAATGTATTTCCTAGCAAGTAGTGTGGATATGATAGGCTATAATATCTGA